>JAKUCM010001749.1:0-10224 GCA_023374145.1 Lepidium sativum
CAAAGCTCAAATGTAGAACAGGTATGTGTTGTAATTCTATGTTGTTGTTTCTGTTATAATGAAACAAAAACTAATGTAAGGAGGGGCTTAGGGAAATAATTGAAAAAAGCTGGAAAGGTTTTTCTTGTCGCCAAAGAGTTACATTCGCGGCGAAAGTGAGAAATTGTAGAAGAAAAAATTTCTCATTAGAGAAGCAAAGGACATCCCATCAGGTCGCCAGAAAAATATTAGATTTACAGAGAAGCCAATGGAAACCCTTAAAAATACATTATTTGAAGCCAATGAAAAACCTTAAAAAGGCGTATATCAAAGAAAGGGTTTACTGGAAACAGAAAAGTAGAAATTAATGGCATAAGGAGGGAGATTAAAATACTAGGTTCTTTCATGCCCAAACATGACAACAGCAAGCACGTAATAGGATAATTGGCCTTATGTTTGAAACTGGGAAATGGGTTACAAAGGATGACAAAATCCTGAATGAAGCTACGCATTATTTTTACGCGGGCTTTTCTCTAGTAAGGGAATTGATTCTATTATACTAAACGACATAGAAACTCAAATAAGGGAGATTTACAACCAAATTTTGATGAAAAAATGTCAATGAGAAGGAAGTGAAAACAACCCTTATTATGATGTCTCTGGGGGAAAACCCTACGAACCAGATTGCATGACACCTCTGTTTTCCAGAGCTACTAGGATATTATTAAGGATGATTTGTTACCTTGGTCAAAAAATTTTAAGAAAAGGATTTTTTGACAATGGATTGAACATGACAAAATATTTGCCATATTCTTAAGATTTCTCGCCTATCTAAGATGGCGGATTTTCGACAAATTAGTTTTTGTAATATAGTTAATAAGATAATTTCTAAGGTTCTATGCTTGAGACTGAAACATGTGTTACCAAAACTCATTTCTGAAACTCAATCGGCATTTGTAGCACGACGACACATCTCAAATAATATTCTTATAGCTCATAAGATGTTTCATGCCTTAAGATCTAAAAAGGTGATGAAAGGAAAGTTTATGGCCATTAAGATAGATATGAGTAAAGCATATGATATAGTCGAATGTAATTTTATTGATACTTTGTTGAGAAAGTTGGGTTTTTGTGCAAGATGGATAAAGTGCATCAGGTAGTACATAACTAGTATTGAGTATTCTGTAATCATTAATGGGGTACCAGGTGGGAGTATTATCCCACATAGAGGGGTTACAGCAAGGGGATCCATTGTCATAATATCTATTTTATCCTTTGTACGAAAGTCCTTATTTGCAAAATTGAGACAGTTTAGAGCAATGAAAACTCATTACGGTGTTAGCAATTACATGCGCAAGCGCCAAATGTTTCTCATATTTTTTTGCGGATGATAGTTTGTTCTTTTGTAAAGCTACAAAGGAAGAACCACAAAATATATTAGAAATACTCAAAGAGTACGAGGCCATCTCTAGTCAACAAATTAATTTTTGCCAAATCTTCTATTCAATTTGGAAATGCTGTTTTGGATGAGCACAAAATGAGATTCATAGAAATCTAGGATCACTAATATTGGAGGTATGGCCTCCTATTTAGGCATTCCGAAGAATATAGGAGGGGCTCTAAAACAAGAGTTTTTTGCTTATGTGCGGGATAAATATTTGGTCATCTAAATTCTTATCCAAAGCCGGAAAGGAGGTATGTATTTAAACCAAAGTCGGAAGGAGGGTTGGAGTTTGGAGTCCTGAAAGATTTTAATTCCGCTCTTCTAGAAAACAACTATGGTGCTTGATTGACTTCTCAGACTCACTATTCTGCTAAAGTGATGAAGGGACGGTATTATAGTAAGGAACAATGTCCCCCTAAAAGGATGAACGATCAGTTCTCTTCCTCTTATGGTTGGCAGAGTATATGCTCAGCGCGATCTCTGGTATGGAAAAAGGGCTATTAGAAGAAAATTGGCAATGGACAATCTATCAAGGTTTGGCAAGATCAATGGATGCCGGGATGAGGTTCCAGACCCGCGTACAGTCCGTCTCTAGTCTAAAAAAAAAAAAAAAAAAAAAAAAAAAAAAAAAAAAAAAAAAATTAATTGATTTTAGATCCGGAACATGGAAAAAAATCCTAGTTCACCAGTATTTCGAACCTAGAGATGTAAGACTAATATTGGCATTCTAATATCCAGACGAAATAAGTCTGACTATTGGGGATGACACTTTTCAAAATCAGGACGTTATTCTGTTATATCTGGGTAGTACATTACCGAGGTGCTCTATTGGCCAAATGTGGGGCAATTTGGTCCAAACTTTGCAACTTTGTATGAAAAAATTTGGAAATTAAATTGCCTAAAAAAACATTTTATGTGGTAGGCCTTGTCGGGCCGCACGACAATAAATTAGAACATAGCCCACAAAGAAATCATAGTTGATACTACATATACATGGTTGTGGTGCAAATCAATAGACAATAAATCACGTTCTATTTGAATGTCTGCGAGGGCTTCAAGTGTGGGTCATGTCCTGCATTCCGTCGGCACCATATTTTATTTCGGGGGAATCTATTTGGTATAATTTGGATTATTTGTTATGGTGTATACCAGATAAGGATGATACTAACATTTACCCATAGCTTATTTGGCACATTTGGAAAGCAAAAAACAATTTTTGTTTTACCAATCGAGACTTAGCTCCTCGTGATATATTGGTCCAGGCTAAGGCAGATCACAAAGAATGGTCAGAAGCTAGGAATTGAATCAAGAACCTTAGAGCACTCTTAGAAACTCCCCCATACTTGCAAACCATGGGCTATTCCCACAAATAATCTTGGTTTCACAGGTTACATATGTTTTGTGGATGCTTAATTGGAAAAATACTTACCAGTGTGCCGGATTGGGTTGATTATGCTTTCCAGATTCATTGGAAGGAGAGTGTGTTAGAGCTCGAGGAATACACCAAATCATATATGCACTGCATGCAGAGATAGAATTTGTGCTTTGGGAAATAAATAATAAACAGACCAGAGGAGTGACCGGTGTTCGTTCCCTACTAGGAGGAATTCTTGAGGTTAAGCTCATTATTTCCATTTATATCTCTGACTGTAATACCTCGTTCTCTTAATTATAACATATTAATAATGGCTTGATATAAAATAAAATCATATAAAAGTGATATAACATATTGGTGATCTCGATATAAAATCATATCACTCGACAATTTTTATTATAATTTGATACAACATATTGATATCTTTTGTTTTTAATTATATTAAAGTTTAAACACAAACTAATAATATTTTGTTGATAATAATAATAGATTGTATATTGTTATAAAAAAAATTATTTTTTATAACTATAAAAGCTAAGAAATTTATGTGATTATAATTTTAGTAAAAATTTGTTAAAATTTATGTGATTATAATTTATGTGACAATAACCAACAAGGCAACAACTTAACTTTCTGGTTTTCTACACTCGCCACAATTAAATGCTACGATTTTTACTTATTCCTCGACAGACTGAAAATAGTGATAGTGCCAAAGTTTTTACTTTTTTAAACAAACAATTAAAATAAACAAACATAGTAATTTTTTTAAAAAATGTTAACTAAACTAAAAAATAAAAGAATTAGTATAAATACAATTAAACTATGTATTAAATTCTTTGCTTTAATTATCATAACAATTTATTTCTATTTTAGTTTACAATTTCTTAGATTATATTTTAAAAACCTATATAATTTTTCTTTATTAATCTATATATATATATATTGAAAAATTATATATGGATGCTTATACACGAATATTACTCAATTTTAATTCAATTTTCACGAATTTAATGTTCTGTTTACTTTTATTATTATTTTTAATAGTTTAGTTAACATATTTTGTATTCTGTATTCTTTTTATATATTACGTTTTGTTTATTTTAATTCTTTTGGATATAAAAGTATTGATTTTTTGTCACTGCAATTGCTTTTTTATCGGTCACTAAATCAACGATTAGTCACACATACCAATCATTAAATTTTACAGCAATTGAAAATGTAATTGTTAATCACTTATGATTAATCACTAAACTAACGATTACAAAATAGTGGTTGTAATCGCTAGCAAGTTAAGACAATTGTATAGCAAAATACTTAACTATTCAATTGCTAGTAAAGGCAAAAGACATTCTCATATACTTTCCAAAAAACTGCCCGCTTCTTAATTTTTCTCAGAGATTACTTCTTCTTCCTTTTTTGTCAACGACAAATTATGTTAGATCATAACTGGCTGACCCACTAGCCAAATTCCTACATACTATAGGCGGGGACTCGATCCCTGATTGGACTTACCGCCTGCCACTTCTTCTTCCTTTCAAAGAAACGTTTTTTACAAAAATTGTTTGTTAAATTTTAATTATTAATAATTATATCGATAAATTCTAATTAATAATATAATTTTCAGATCCTTACCAATATATTTTAGTTTTGTTTGTGTTTGAAATTAGTATGTAAGATTCTTGTTTCACTAATAGGTTATATTTTTATATATACAATGTAAACTCTGTTCCTACTTCCTTATTCGATTCTTTATTATAGTTTAAGTAAAGTTGAAAAGAAAAATAATATTCCTGCTTTCAGCCACAATTAGTTAGAAAACTCCGTGAAGCGTGCTAGAGTCTCCTGGAGAAACATTGGTAGACCAAAGGGAGAAGGAGGTCTGGGACTTAGGTTGTTGGAGGAGTTCTCAACAGTTTTCCATCTTAAGATGGTCTGGAATCTCTTGTTCAAAACCTCGACCTTATGGGTAGCATAGTTGGATCATAAATATCTAAAAGGAAATAGTGGGTAATGGACAATAGCTCATATTAGCAACATGAATCAACAAGGTTTTAGAGAACGAAATTGAAAAATGTATATGTTTTTTATTGATTATGTTAATCGAACAAGATGAACATCATAGTCTTTTATAATGACTCGATTACATGAATAACCGGTTTAAACCAATTCTTATCTAAACCAACCCCCCCCCCCCCCCCCCCCCCCCCCCCCCCCAGTATATCGAAGTCAATGACATCTTGTCAATGATCTGTTTGAAATGAGCATGAAACAGAGGTCTTTGTGAACACATTTGCTAGTTGGTTTCCTGATTTCACATGAAGGGTTTTTATCAAACTTTTTTGTATCTTCTCTTTTACAATGTGACAATCCCTCTCTAAGTGTTTTGTCCGTTCATGAAACTGCTAAGATTGTTAACAAATGCAACTGATTGTTTGCAATGTGAATTACTATGACTGAATCAGAGTAAAATGCAATCGTTTTTGTTTGATCGATTTGAAACTCTTTCAACAAATTGACGAACCATTGAATTTCTTTGACTACCAATCCAATAGCTTTGTATTCGGATTCTGCTGAACATACATAAATTTTTTCTTGCTTCTTTAATTTCCAGGAAATCAATGATGTGCCTGATGTGGATCTTCTTGTATCAACACACGATCCCCAATCAGCATCAACAAATGATTTGAGTAAAACAAACAAAGACCTATTGTTCCTTTAAAGTAATGCAGAACTTTGTGAGTTGCCTTTAAATGATAAGGATTTTGGATTTGAGGTGAATATTGACACAACCTATTGACAGCGAATGCAATGTCTGGTCTAGGTATACTTGAGTACATCATCTTACCAACCATACGTCTATACATGTCTGACTTACTCAGAGGCTTTTTCATTGTGCAAAGGATCCATTGGGATCATTGATGGTTTACAACTCAACATGCTTGCTTCATTAAGAAGTTTCAGAGTGTATTTCCTTGGACATATCGAAATTCCTTTCTTAGATCTTGCTATTTATAGTCCAAGAAAGTACTTCAAGGGTCAAAGACCTCTTAGTTTAAAACTGATTCTAAGTTCTTCGTTAGTTGCTTGACATCAGAATCATTGTTTAATGTTATTATCACATCATCGACATACACCAGAACAACCATATACCTCCCTGAGATGTTTCTTATGAATAAAGTGTGATCAGTATGAGATTTCTGGAAATACAATGCTTCTAAAGTTTCAAAAAAATTCAAAAACCATTGACGAGATGCTTGTTTCAATTCATATATTGATTTCTCCAATTTACATACTGGATTATGTGGTAATATTTCCCCATATTTTGGCGTGTACTCTTGAGGAAGCTGCATATAAATTTCCTCATCTAGAGTTCCATTTAAGGAAGCATTGGAGATGTATGTTTGGTTCAAACTCCATCCTTTTGTTGCTGCCACTGACAACAGAGTTTTGACTGTTATCATTTTAGCAACAGGAGAAAATGTGTCAACAAAACCTATCCTTTTTTGTTGAGTATACCCTTTCGCTTCTAATCTAGCTTTGTACATTTCCAAGGTTCCATCTGCATTCAACTTGGTTTTATATATCCATCTGCAACCTATAGCACGCTTGTCGGGAGGAAGAGAACATGTCTTCCAAGTCTTTGAGTATTCTAGAGCAACCAATTCTTCATTCATAGCTTAAATCCATTCATCGAACTTCTTGGCTTGAGTGAATGATGTCGATTCTCCAAGAAAAGTAACTGCATTAACATATGTGTTGTATTCTTTAGAAAGATGAGAATAAGTCACAATTGAGTAGAGCGTAATGTATTGGTGTATTGTTGTTATTGCAATAGTAGTCTTGCAAATAGGTTGGAGGCTTTATTGTACGTTTTCCAATTCTTGCATTGGAGATTGGCTGTAGAATCACACTCTCATTCTTAGAAACTTTATTTGATTCTGAACTGGTTTCTTCAGCTGAAATTCTCTCTGTAGTAACTGTAATTTGATCCAACTGATTGTTTGAATTCTCCAATTCTTCACTTTCCTTTGAGAAGTGCTGACCTTTGTTTAAGTGTAACAGACATTTAAAATCTAGACTAGTTTCTTGATTGTTTTTGAATGGAAAAATATACTCAAAGAAAGTCACATTTCATGAAACGAAGATTTGATTTGTTTCAGGTCCAAGATTTTGTATCCTTTGTATCGTAGTGGATAACCGAGAAACACACTTGTTTTGGATCTTGGTTGGAACTTGTGTTTGCCTTTTAATGAGGTTGCTCTGTAACAAAGACATCCAAACACTCATCAAAACCTGATATGGAGATTGCTCAAGAAGAACATGAGTTGGCATTCTATTTATTAGAAAAACTTATGTCATCACATAGTCTCCCCAATAATCTAAAGGGATTTTACTCTGAAACATTAGTGATCGAGCCAGATTCAAAATGTGTTGGTGTTTCCTTTCCACAATAGAGTTCTGTTATGGTGTTTCGGGACATGAGTGGTACGATATTATACTTTTTGATTTATATAATGAGTCAAAAAAAAGTTCTGGTGCATTATCTGCACGAACTCATTTCACAATTGCCTTATACTGAGTCTTTATCAAAAAATTCTGGAAATATACTCCATACGTCTGACTTGGCTTTCAAAAGATATATGCATGTCATCCTAGTATGATCATCTACAAATGTGAGGAAGTAGTGATATCCTTCATTTATGATACAGAAAGGGATTTCATATGTCTATATGAAGCAACTCAAAGGCAGTAGAACAAATATTTTTGTGAGAGATGAAAGGTAGCTTCTTTTGCTTAGCAAGAGGACATATTGTGCAATGAAAAGTGTCTGTTTTATTTGAATGTTTTAGGCCAAGAACGTTTGACAATGCATCAACTCTTGAAAAAGATGGATGACCCAATCTATGATGCCAAAGACTCTTATATACTAAAGCATTTACAGACACTGACAAACGACTGACTCTATCGTTATGCAAAGAAGCTTGATCCAATATGTAAAGGTTCCCAATGTGCTCAGCTAGACCAATCATCATTCCCCTCTTAGGATCATGTATGCCACATGTTTCTTCATTAAATATCAATCTGGATTTGACATCCTTGGTGAGTTAACTGACACTAAGGAGATTAAGGATGAAGTTTGGTATGTACACAACATTATGCAATACTAAGTGATCTCTCACACAACCAATTCCTCCTATTTTAACACTCATTCATGTATGCAAAATCACATTTTTGTCCAAGGCAGTACATAAACTAACAAAAAGATCTTTACTGTGTGACACATGATGAGTTGCACCACTGTCTATTATCCAAGAATCTGTTGCTAGTGTACTTCCTACTATTCTCAATATTCCAACAAAACTCAATGTTCTAGTTGAGAAAGACATCCCTGGCAACGTTGTGATAGTTCTACATGAATTAGCCGCAGTCTCCTTTTTAACATAAGAGAGAGAAAATTGAGAGTTAATGTAAGCCATCACTCCTTCAATTTAGTCTCGAGAAAGACTCTTCAGTTTACTCGTTGTGCCATGTTCTTCCTCTAGTCTGCTTCCAAGAGTAAGCTGAGAAACTGCAGGTTTTAATGTCGCATATTTTTGTTTATATTTAAAACCTGGGGGATAGCCATGTATTTTGTAGCACTTATCATCAATCTTGGGACCTGTGTAACCATAGTGAGTGCAAATGCGACGTTGTGGTTTTTGTCCTGTGTAATTGGCATTTATTTGAGTCGTAGTGCCTTCATTTGGTACAACAACTTGAAAAGCAGAGGTTGGATGATTGCCATGTATGTTTCTTTGACTATAGTATTGATCTAACAGGTTATAAACTTTTGCAAGATTGGGAATGCTCTTCTTCATGATTATTTGAACACGAGCACTAGCATAAGATTCATTCAATCCTGCCAAAAGCTTGATTATTTTCTTGTTTTCCATTTTGTTTGATGTCTCTTTTTAACACTGGCATTAACCACACGTCTTCAAACATTATTATCCTTCTAGATCATCCCACAAAGTTTTCAAATTTGTATAATAGGCAGGAAGACTTAATGCACCTTTTTGCAAAAACCAAATTTGCTGAGTAATCTGATAAGAGCGAGGCAAGTTCGTTATATGGAAACGACTCAAAAGATCTTTCCACATCTCTGGTGCATCATTGAACCTAAGAATGCTTCTATAGATCTCTTTGGTTACGGAATTCAAGATCCATGATTTAACCATGGAATAACATCTCGTCCATACTCTATGATGAGGATGCCAACTTTCTAGTCTTGGTAAAGACCCATCAACAAATATCATTTTGTTCTTGGCGTCAAGAGCTATGGAAAAGCAAGGTTCCATGTATTGTAATTTGTACCATTTAATACCTCTAATATTAAAGAAATATATGGGTTGTCTCCACTTGAAAGATAGTACGGAGAGTATTGAATCCCATAAAATTCTAGTTCTTTTTTGCTATTGTCGATGAAGCTTGATTTCAGCTTTCCAATATCTTGAATATTCGGACCCTGAACATCTTCTAGTGGAGGTGGGCTTCTCTCTCATGAATTCGATTTCATCCTCTTCATCAATATCTTAGACTTCGCGGATTCAACTCCGTAAGTGGCTTTTCTTGGAAATCTCCTTACAGATACCATGGGTTTTCGATCTTCAAATTGGCGAAATAACCAGACTTGATCGAGAAAGAGATATCAAGGATTCTTGATGGAATAGTCAAATAATCAAATTACCGAGAAGAAGATTGAAGACAAAATCAACGAGACAAGACTAGAAAGAATCAATTCGTTTTCGCAAGATGTTGAACCAGCGAATAGAAATTTGATCAAACAAGAATGAAGTTTCAGCTTCACTTGCTCTGATACCATATTAACAACATGAATCACAAGATTTTAAGAGAACGAGATTGAAAAATGTATATGCTTCTTATTGATTCTGTTCATCGAACCAGATGAACAACAAAATCTTTTATAATGACTCGTTTACATGAACCGGTTTAAACCAATACTTATCTAAACCAAATACACGATTAAACCAATAGCATACGTCTCTCTTGGAATGTCCGAAAATTGCTTGAGGTTAAAGAGGTGTTGAAACCTTTCATCACTTGTGTGGTTAAAAATGGAAGAAGAGCTTCATTTTGGTATGACAATTGGAGTCCTCTAGTTCCTCTCATCAACTATTTTGGAGCTACAGGGCCTCGTGAACTCAGGATCTCAAAGGATGCTTGTGTGTTTGATGCTGTCCATGAGGGGCAATGGTCTTTGGGAAGTGCAAGGTCTGAAGAGGCCCTTCAACTTCAGATCCATTTGTCCACTATGGCTACTTCATATTTCTTTTTACGGAAACAATCTTCTGGCTCTTTTATTGCAGCTTTTAGCACTAGGGACATTTGGACCCTTACACGTGTGTCATCTCTCTCTCTCTCTCTC
>JAKUCM010001750.1:0-29070 GCA_023374145.1 Lepidium sativum
TTATACGCTTGCTATAAGCGTCTGTAACACAATCTTATAATGAATCTCTGGCTCCGCCCTTATTCCCACAAGTGTTACCGAAACTTCAGCTTCGTGCGGTTGTAGTTGTCAAAGTGCACATGGCTAATTTGAACTTTTAAGAAGTTGACACCAACGCCTATCACATGTCTAAGTCTATTTTTTTTTTTTGTCAACTAATCTACTAACTTTTTAAATCCCACTCCTCCTCTGCAGGTAGGGGGTTCGATCCCTGGTGCCTTGAAGATTTGTAAAGTGACAACACCACTGGGCCACCTGTCTAAATTAATTAGTATTCAAAATTCGTATTATAATAAATTTTTCTGACATATATGAAAAATTAATATGATTGAACTCATTTCAAATATTGTAGTGGAAATGGTGAGATATTTAGAGCATCTCCATTAAAAAAACTCAAATGAATTTTTTAACATTATTTTAATAAAAAATTTAAATTTAACATTTTCAATAAAATTTGAATTAATTAAAATGTTACAAGTGTTAAGAAACTCTATTTTAGAATTTTTTAAATTTACTAAATAAGAACTTCAATCTATTTTCTTTCCTACTTTTTAATTTTTTTAATATTATAAAATTTTAATAACTCTTTCTAACATGGTCTTACTTCCACACATTTTTTTAGTGGGAAATCGATTATATATCTCACAAATGATTAGAAAAAGGGTGTTGATAAAAAAATCAATAAAAGGTGTAATCATTTGATTTTTTGGTATATATATATATATATATTGTATATAAGAAACGAGAGTTTATTTCTTGATTTGTGAGATATATATTTTTGTAATCATTTGTGAGATACATATTTAATTCAAAATCAAATCATTAACATTAGTATAGCTATGGAAATCAAATCAAATCAAATCGAATCGTGTTCGTAAGACGTGAACTTGACAAATGCAAAATTAAAAATTCGTATACTCATTCATTTTTCTGACATCAATGAAAAAAATAATATGATTGGACTCGTGTCGATGAGATATCACTTCCGCACATATCTTTTGGTGTCTTGGAATTCGATTATATATCTCACAAATAATTTTAAAAAAAGGCGTTGACCAAAAAAATCAATAAATAAACTCTTGTCTAATATGCAATATATATATATATAATTCACTAGACTACCATAAATAGCTAAGAACAGAATTATCAACATATATGTTCATTTTCAAAATTGAGTTATTAAAATTAATATATATGTAATATTTAATCTAATAACAAGAGTAAAATTCATTAAAAATAGCCATG
The DNA here is from genome assembly GCA_023374145.1 of Lepidium sativum. NCBI lineage: Eukaryota > Viridiplantae > Streptophyta > Magnoliopsida > Brassicales > Brassicaceae > Lepidium > Lepidium sativum. The sequence goes on from JAKUCM010001750.1 coordinate 1,285, forward strand.
GATTACACATTCAAAATCGAGTTCTATAAATTTATGTGGAAATTGGAAAAGATATGGATGATAAGAACTTGACGAATGCATGTGGGAAACACTAATTATAGTATAATACTATCTTTAGTAGGGAAATTTGGCCAAAATATCATTCATGTAACCGAAATCGGTAAAAATGGCACTGAAACATTGCCTTCCCAATTCTGCCACAACAATCCAAATTCGACAAAATTTAGGATAAATATGCTTTAGTTGGACAAAATTGATGTGTTGACGGAAGCCACGAGATAGAGAAGAGAAACAATTGGCGTGAGTGAAGAGAAAATGTGTAACATATAGGATTATAATAAAATATATAATCAAAAATTGATATGGACATAAACTGAAAAATGACTTGGACGTGAAACATAAAAGTTTTGTTTGGTTAACAAAACTGTATAAATATGGAAGGAAAGGTGGATAAAAAGACTTGGCATAAAGAGTCGAGATGAGTTTTTCCCAAAAACCCTAATCGTAGTTAATTATTCTGAATATATTTTGCAAAATAGCCGAGGAAATATTGTAAGAGTTAGGGCAAAATATTGCTGGAAACCATTTCAAATTTATTATTAAGAGATTGATGGTGATTGCTGGAAAACACTAATATATTCAATATACTATGTTTTATAATATTTTACAGTCTATCAATATTTTTATCTGATAAAAAATAAATCAATATATAATATTTACTTTATAATTTATTGTTATATTATTAATATGTTAATTGGAATTTCGTCTTTTTCTATATCACAATTTAGATATATAAATATATAATTGAATTTCTATGAATGGGATATTTAAAAGAGGAAAATCCCTACTTAAATATTTAATAATAATATATTCATGTAGTGAAACTCTATCGGAATTTGATCCGAAAATTTGGGTTCGGGTTCACTATTGAGTCTTTTAAATTGTCCTATTAAGTTTTTGTTTAATACAAGTAACATCTAAAATTTTTTGATTTTCTACTTGGATCAGAATAGTGTATACACAATACACAAATAGTGTATATACAATACCCAAATTTAAACTTAAAAGTGTTTTAATTTCGGATAAAAGTATTTGAACCCGAATTCGACCTAGAAATTTTTAGAATATTTTTTATTTTAACTTTTTCATAATTTCGGATAATTTAGATAGACTCATGACTCCTTCTATATTTGTGTTACAACTTCTCTACACTTGGCCGATGTCTTATTCTCTATATAAAGATGCTTAAGACTCCTCTCATTCTAATGTTTTCACATCACCAAAACTAGTAAATTCTGCTCTGAGATCGAAATCTTTGTAAGGTAGTTCTTATCGATCCAATTACTTACAAAAACAAATTAGAACAACAACTTTAAGTAACCAGTCATAATTGAGAGCTATACACTAGTTTGTCCAGCTTTTCTACACAACTCAGCATCTCTGTCCCGATCCTCTACGACAAGGATGGTTATGATGGCGAAGACAACAATTCTGTTGGATCAATATATGGTTGGAACTTATTTGATTTCTCTATTCTCCGTGATGCTTCTTTACGTTTTGTGTCGGAATACAAATGTAAATCGGAGTAATAAGAATCCTAGGCTCGTTGTTGCACCAAACGATGACGTATTAGAGGATCTTGATATGGAAGATGAGTCCGGTACTGACGTAATCATCGTCGGAGCTGGTGTTGCAGGTTCCGCTCTTGCTCATACTCTCGCCAAGGCAAGTTCCTTAAAATCATTTTAAAGACTTTACTTATATCCTTAACTTCGTTTCATGCAAATTTACTTCTATTTTTGGAAATTTTCTTTAAAGCTTGTTTGTTTTTTGTTAAATACAGTTCATATTTCTTTTTGTGGAAACCGGGTAAAAATCCTGACTTAAAAACATCAAAAAGAACCATCATTTTTCAAAATTTATTGAAAAAAACTATAAATTTTGTTAAACTTCTATTTTTTTATTTTAATATTAATCATAAATTTTTGTTGAAATGTCGAGATTTACTTTGTTGTTAAATGATTTAGAATATCGTATAAAATTTTTAAATTTTCAATAAAATCAAGAACTGAATGGGTTCCCGATATATTTTCACTAAAATTATAGTTTTTAGAGTTTTTATTAAATTATTTTGCATTTAAAATTATTAAATAAAAATACCCGAAACAAAACTTGATCTATACTGAACCAAATTTCCCAAAAAATAAAAATACTCAAATACAAAAAAACTTGTTTCTTTATCCAATTTTACATGGTCGGACTACTAACCTAGAGTTTTATTTACCCAATTTTTTCTTTCTATTGGTTCTTGAACTGTTACAAAAACTTGTTTTATACATGTGTTTTTCAAGAACGCAAGTTCTTGTCTGATATTTGGCCTTTTGTGTGGTTTTAGGAAGGACGAAAAGTTCATGTAATAGAAAGAGACTTGTCTGAGCAAGATAGAATGGTCGGTGAATTGCTTCAACCTGGTGGTTACTTGAAATTAATTGAACTTGGCCTTGAGGGTAATACCAATGGATCTATTAGCTGATATAACTATATACTTAGGATCAACTTTGGCTAAGTTTAGTTGATGATTGTAGATTGTGTGAAGAAGATCGATGCTCAACGAGTTCTTGGTTATGTTCTTTTTAAAGATGGGAAACATACTAAGCTTTCTTACCCTTTGGAAACTTTTGGTTCGGATGTGGCTGGGAGAAGCTTCCATAATGGAAGATTTGTGCAGAGAATGCGAGAGAAAGCTGCTACACTTTCAAAGTAAAAAAATTGATTTTTAATTCGAATCTAGCTTGACTCTTCTTGCTATAATGCTTTGTATGTGTTTCAGTATTCGATTGGAGCAAGGAACAGTTACATCACTGCTTAAAGATAATGGAACAATCAAAGGTGTTCAACTACAAAACAAAAGAGGGTATTGAACTTATATCATATGCTCCGCTCACAATTGTATGCGATGGTTCTTTCTCCAATTTTGCGTCGCAGTCTCAGCAAATCAAAGGTGATTGATGTTAATTTTATAGTAAAGCTTTTGATCATTTCTAGAAGATTTCGTATTTTAGAATAGACGAGAACAAAATAGAGGCTCAGAGAACTACAATGCTGAGTCTTAGTTTGTGGTCGTTGTCTATTCCTAAAATGTGAAATCGTTGACAGTTGCTATATACTACGTCAAACATAACTTACTCGTTCCATATATATCTCTATAAGGTGGAAGTGCCCTCTACTTTTGTGGGACTTATCATGGAGAATTGTGAACTTCCATTTGCAAATCATGGTCATGTTGTTCTCGGTGATCCATCACCTATCTTACTGTATCCCCATTAGCAGTTCAGAAGTCCGTTGCTTAGTCGATATACCGGTCAAAAACTTCCTCGCATTGCAAATGGTGAAATGGCCAAGTATCTAATATCACAGGTTGCACCTCAAATACCAATTGAGATCCGTGAAACATTCATTGCTGCGGTTGAGAAAGGTAATATCAGAACCATGCCAAACCGAAGTATGCCAGCTGATCCGATTCTACTCCCTGGAGCTCTTCTTCTAGGTGATGCTTTCAACATGAGACATCCTTTAACTGGTGGTGGAATGACCGTTGCATTGGCCGATATCGTTTTAATCCGTGATCTTCTAAGGCCGATTCGAAACCTTAATGATAAAAGAAGCATTGTCTAAGTATATTGAATCCTTTTACACATTGCGGAAGGTATGAACCTTTAGCTAAAATAAAACACTTTCCATGTGTTTGATCCATGTTCTTAATTAGAGTTATGTCTGGTCCTTCTGCAGCCTGTAGCATCCACCATTAATACATTGGCAGGTTCATTATACAAAGTCTTTTTGGCATCTTCTGATGAAGTGAGGTCCAAAATGCGTGAAGCTTGCTTTGATTATCTTTGTCTTGGAGGTGTTTGTTCAACTGGTCCTGTAGCATTGCTCTCTGGCTTAAGCCCTCGTCCTCTGACTCTAGTTCTTCACTTCTTTGCTTTGGAAATCTACGCTGTTGGTCGTTTGATGCTTCCATTTCCTTCAATTCAAAGTTTTTGGCTTGGAGCTAGGATCATCTTGGTATGTGCTTCTTCTCTGAAACAGATTTTTTCTACTATACAAATTTGAATCTTGATCTTCGTTCATAGTCTCGTTGACCTTGACTCGGTTTAGGTCGATCTCATCAATCTCTCAACAATTTCTTTTTTCACAGAGTGCTCCAAGAATCATCTTTCCTATAATTAAAGCTGAGGGAATTAGGCAAGTGTTCTTCCCTCGTACTGTTGCTGCCATATATCGTGCTCCTCCTTCTCAGTGATTCATGAGGAGCCCTCCAGATTATAAATATAATTATAAATTTGGGCTGTATCAAACATTTTGGTTTCTTGTTTGTGTGATAAATTGTTACAATCACAATTGTATAACTAATTGTTCATAATTAATAAAACCATATAGTGATCAAATTCAAAAATGTCGAGATACAAGGGAAATTCACCAACTATAATTGGACTAGATTTATTTTGGAGACCTTACAATAAACGCAGCCGAAACCCTAGCAGACTAAGCTTGGTCCAGTACTAGCTAGCTAGGCTTATAAGAGCACCTCCAATGGAGGGATCTTAATAATGGTTTTTATTTTTTATTTTTTTAAAAAAAGAAATAAGTAAAAAGAGATTCTTATTTAAGAGTTTTTAGAAAACCTTCTTAGAAACTCATGTGCCACATGAGCTTTTATGAGTGTCACATTTTATATTTTAAAACAAAATTTAATTATTAAAATAAATAAATTAAAATATTATTAAAAAAAATATTTTAAAAGATCCATATGGTCTCTTACTATTGGAGATAGTAGAAGCCTACAATAACGGCTAGGTTTGTGGGTGTGAGGTACTCCAAATTTCCAGGTCGTATCCCCAATTAGGTTTTCAGATTCAGATTTTATTATGGAGATTTTTATGTCTTAATAATAAATACGATATGATTCTGTAGATAAATAAAATAAAAAGATATGGTTCCCCACATGCCTTTGACAGTTCATCGTTTTCAAAGCGATACTAAAATCGACACATGTTACTAATTTTGTTAAATTATTTTAATAGTCAAGTGAATTAAATATAGAAAAACTTTCTTCGAAATATAAATATATATTGCATATGAGATACGAAAGTTAATTATTTAATGATTCTTTTGGTCAACACCTTTTTCTTCAATCGTTTTTAGACATCTCACCATTTCCACTAAAATATTTGAAACGAGTTCAATCCTATTAGTTTTTTTCATAAATGTTAGAAAAATCAATTAATATACGAATTCTAAATTACTGATCGAGTTAGCCATGGGATAAGCCTTTAAATTTGAGTGCACGGAAAACCATTAGAAAACATTAGTGGTATTTAATCAAGACTTATATAATCATCTAAAAATTAAATACATTATACGTACTTAGAATCTAAAATATTTTAGTAATACATAAATATTATTTTCATATACATAGCCAAATATTTCTATAATATTGTAAATATCAGAAAACAAAATAACTGAATAAATTATATATTAATTATAATTATACAATATCAAAGAAATATATATATTTACATTAAATACTTTTATTTGAAAAATTGCAAAACAATTATAGATTGGAAGGCAAATTCATTATTGTTTTTTTTTGAATAATTTCAGCATATTTTTCTCACAACACATAAGTTGTTCTAAGATTTCTATATGACATAAAATAAGATTTTGTACCATTAAATGTTTAACAAATAATTAAGATTTTTTATTAAAAAAAACAATATAACACAACTAACTCATTATTCTAAAGGGTAATAGTAAAACATATCAATTATCCGATGATATCATTAAAAAGAATCTCAAAAATTAACACTTACAATCAAAAATAGTTTTATAAAAAAAAAACTATTTACTTACCTATGTAATATATATCTTTAAGACGCCCACCAAAATAATTTATGGTTATCAAAAAATTTTAATCTGAAAATCGAATATGGTAAATGATTGGTTGACTTATAGTTGTATACATAAAAGAGATTTTAAAGAGATTTTAAAGTTATGAATAAAAAAGCGTCAGTAGTGGTCGGTTTATTCCGACAATAGTCGGTTGTCGGAAAATGGTTGTCGGTTGTTGTCTGAAATTGGCTGTCGGAGGTGGTCGGAAATTTCCGACCACTTCCTACGTCCACGTTAATAATATTAAAATTAAAAAATAATTGTAATAATTGTAAAATTAAATAAATAATAATAAATAATGAAATTAAAAATATTAAAATTAAAAATATTAAAATTAAAATAGTTAAAAGAGTTTACAAAATAAAATTGTGAACTACATGATACGAATCTAATTACGTGTGTAAAAACTCATAAAATCTTCGCAGAATTTTGCAAATCAGTACCCAAGCGCATGAGCATCAGAAACCCAGAATAATTATCCAAAACGAAGTCTAATCGAGCCCTAAATCTAATTCACAAAATCGGTTTTATAAACTTAAGTAAATGATTGAGCACTTACATGGCACTGGTGGCGGAAGCGGCGGCCAGCGGTGGCGGAAGCAGCGCCCGTGTTGATTTAGTTCCTCGAAAGTCTGCAACTCGCTTAGGAAGAAGAAAGAGGCGGTGAAGACGATATAATGTCGGAAGCCGTCGGAGGGCATCGGAATCCGTCGGATAGCGTCTCCTAAGCTTCCAGACGACGCCTCAGTTTCCCGCTCAATTTTCCCCCCTCTTTCACCCGTCGGACACAGTCGGTTTATCCTCAATTTCCGACCGTTTCCGACGGTTACTTTTATACACAAATTTATACTTTGCAAAACATATGTATATTGTGTCATTATACACTTATACATAATATATTAATAGTTATATATTAGGTTCTTTATGTAATATATTTTGTTATATAATTTATATAAAAATTTTAGTGAATTATTATGTCTGTTTTGTTGATCGCAGCGAATACTTGTTGCTAATTATTGGAAATAATTATTTTAATATTCTGCTATATTAAATGTCTTATTTATTCGAAAAGGTTAAAAACATATTATTCAGATGCAGAATCAAAGTTGTTCGACGCATCTGTAGAACTCTCAGGTGAATCTTCACCATACTCTGTAATATAGTCTTCAGAGTCATCATTGACCGTTGCATCTGGTTGTTCTGTTATATCTACAGAAAGATCAATACCAAGTTCAATCCCAATCGGTCCAAGTATCCCCGACCTTGCCTGCTGCATTGGATCGTGTTCTGATGGTCCATTAAGTCTTCCTCGTGGGTTTATGGATGCCATAGTAATTCAACTGTTTCTTCTGTTTGAGACTTGTGGGTATGGTATATAGCATACTTGATCTGCTTGTAACCCAAGAATGAAAGGATCGTATTTCTGAAGGTTACGCCTACTATTAATAGACGTAACACCAAACTCATCGACACGCACACCGGTTCCTATAGTAGGGTCGTACCAATCACAGTTGAACACTATGCACTTCAAACCCATAAGTCCTGGGTAACTCCATAAATTGTTTCATCCCTTCTGCATACTCTGCGGAAAGTAACCCCGTTTCTGGATCGTTTTTTTCTTGATCCATCCAAGCTCGAAAATATATATTTGACATTTTGTGTTATACTTATTGAAAAGCCAAGGTCTAACCACAACATGATCGTTTCTGCTTATAAAGCACTTTCCTACCGTTTTTGACGGGTTTTGACAGTCTTACGTTAGAAACTTAAGACTGTGGGAGGTTGTCGGAAATGCTGTCGGATATAGCCGTCAATAACGGTCGGTATTTGGTGGTCGTTGGTAGTGGTCGGAAATTTCTGACCACTACCGACAGGAGTTAGATATTTGTCAAAATTGTGGCTTGTTGTCGATTTTTTTGTCGGAAAATTCTGACAACCGCAGTCCGGTCGGAACAGTGGTCGGTTTTCGACCTGTTTTCTTGTAGTGAAATATGATAATTTCTAGTTGTATGAGAAACTTGTATGTTTGTAATAATTGTAATTAAAAATTGTTTTTTTAACTATAAAAGATATGGAAAATTCTAACAATAGAGTTTTGTTATATAAACTAATATCATTAAGTGACCATTATTATTTTCATATCGAATAGATAATATTTCTATCATAAAATTTGTATGTTAGCACGAAAACTATATTACTATACAATAAGTTACTAAGATTAGTAATATAAAATGTTACGAAACGAATTGTCTATATTTTTTTTTGTCAACTAATCTACTGGCTTTTGGTGGGCTGGTTCTGGTTCGTCGAAAGGGATACATTGGAGAAAATGGAGTGATTTGTGTAAACCTAAATCAGTAGGAGGTTTGGGCTTTCGGAACTTGGAAGATTTTAATACTGCCATGTTGGCCAAACAACTATGACGTCTTATAGATTATCCAGCATCTTTACTAGCAAAAGTATTGAAGGGTAGGTACTATAAGGACCAAGATATACTAGAGGCACCGATGAAAGTAACATCTTCATATTGGTGGCGAAGTTTGTGTTCTGCGAAAGGTCTAGTTGACCATGGTCGTATTCGGCGAATTGGTGATGGGAAATCTATTAAGATATGGTACGATTCCTGGATACCAGATATAGTACCTCGGCCTGCGTTATGATCAAATTTGATTTATTCCCTGAGATGACAGTGGATCAATTTATAGATAAATCAACGGGAACTTGGAAAGAGGTTTTAGTTCGTCAATATTTTGACCCTCAAGATGTATGATTAATCCTTGGTATACCTGTCCCAATGCAGGAACGACAGGATTATTGGGGATGACATTTCACGACTACGGGAAGATACTCAGTTAAATCAGGTTATTGGACTGTAGAACAATTGGAGGTGTCTAAGCCTGGTCGGTCAGGACCGACATTTGAGATACTATATAGTCAAATATGGAAATTAGACTGCCCTAATAAAATTAAGCATTTCATCTGGCAAGCTTTGTCAGGATGCATTGCAGTAAGTAAGAATATGATCCAGAGAGGGACTAATTGTGATACTAGATGTACACGATGCGGTATAGAAAATGAGTCTATTACTCATGTCTTGTTTTTATGGCCACCAGCTCTCCAGGTGTGGGCACTGTCGAGTATACCATCAGTACCGAGTGTTTTTCCAGGAGAGTCGATTTGGTATAATCTAGATTACCTTTTCCGGGTTATGTCGGGGGAGGTAGAATGGAATATGTTCCCATGGATATTATGGCAGATTTGGAAAGCGAGAAATGCTTTCTGTTTCACTAGTAATGATTTGACTCCTCAAAAGGACTTGAGTAGCGCGGTTGTAGACCACCAAGAATGGTCTCTGGCGCGTTTAGGAATATTGAGGGACAGAGAGGGTAGATTACTATCGGTCCCTCTGTCAGAAGGTCCTCAATAGCTTTCCCTACCACAGCTAATATGCAGTTCACAGGTTTCAAATGTTTTGTGGACGCGTCCTGGAAGGATACTGACCGCTACTTTGGTTTAGGTTGGTATTGCTTCGCAGATTCAGTGGATGGTGAAAACATGGGGGCCAAGGTCATCTCAAGGAGTCTCTCAGCCACACATGCGGAGGTGGAAGCAGTGTTATGGGCATTGGAATCCTTGGTGGCTCTACAAGTCTCGGAAGTTGAGGTCTCAACAGACTGTGAGACGGTTGTTCGGATCCTCGATCAACCTGAGGAGTGGCCAGCATTCAGACCATACTAAAAGGCGTTCAAGCGGTTATCTTCTCTCTTCTTGGTTTTTTCTTTGTCGGTTATTCCAAGGTTGATCAATCATAAAGCGGATTCTTTAGCCAGGAGGGCTAGGGAATTCATTTATGATCGGTGACGTTTTTTATCGAGTTTGTTTTTCCTCTGTTATTATGCTGTTGTCAAAAAAAAAAAAAAAAATCTACTGGCTTTTAAATCCCGCTCCTACTATAAAAGGTTCGATCGCTGGTACTTTAAGGATTTGTAAACTGACTATACCACTGGACCACTTGTTCTCGGCACATAATAGAGTTAGAGCAATGATAATATTTTGTGACTACCATTTTTCAAGAAATATCATTATAAATATCAAGTGTTTCCAGCAAGCACGATCTGTTTACTAATAATAAAATACTAAGTGATTCCCCACTTGCATTCCTGACTTCTTGTTATTATATATGTGTATCCACATATGGGTTTGTTATAATCATACGGGAATAAACATAAAAGGAGCTATAAAAAATGTGGAGACTTAGGATCGGAGATAAGGCCGGAGATAAAACTCACTTGTTCAGCAGCAACAACTTTGTTGGGAGGCAGATCTGGGAGTTTGATGCCAACTCTGGCTCTCCAGAGGAACTTGCCGAGGTCGAGGAGGCTCGTCGGAATTTCTCCAAGACCAGTGCCGATCTGCTATGTCGAATGCAGGTGAAAATTTACATAACACACTAAAATATATATAAAAATAGAACTTAGTTTTAAGTTTAGCCTTCTCTTAAACCCAAAAAATAAAAATTAAAGGTTAATTAGCTCTCTTTTAATGTTGACTTTTACAGTTTCTTAGGGAGAACAAGTTCGAGCAGAAGATTCCACGAGTGGAAGTAGAGGATGCAGAGAAAATAACGTATGAAGATGCAAAGACAGCATTAAGAAGAGGTTTACTCTATTTTTGTGCCTTGCAAGCTGATGATGGACATTGGCCTGCTGAAATTGCTGGTCCAAATTTTTTCAATCCCTTTTATGTGAGTTACTCAATCCGCCATTAATTTATGTTTTAGTCATTACAAATACCGTATATGAAACCCAGGGAATGGGCCGAGGACAGGTAACCTAGTGGTGTAGTCACTTTACAAATTCTCAAGGCACCAGGGACCCCTACCTGCAATAGTATGAGAGGATTTAAAAGCCAGTAGAGTAGTTGACAAAAAAAAAAAAAAATCTGGAAATGGATCATTAGAAATAGATATATTTCATGATGCCATTACTACTAGAAAACAATTGAATTTTAACCACATGATAACCAAAATTTGGTTAAAAACGGATTTTAACTTATTTTTGATCAAAATATAACTTTTTGTAGAGGTTGTGAATTCGCGGTAGTTACAAACAATAATCTCGGAATTTAAAATATATAAGAAAAGTTTTGTAAAAGAATCCATCAGTGAATAATAAAATTTTTACTATATACTTAGCGATAAAAATACTTTTCTGGCAGAATATTTGATAGAAAGCCGTCGAAAATCCTTTATTGAAGCTTTGTCTAATCAGTCACAAATTCTTGAAGAATTTTTGACTGCTTTGTTATTGTCCGGAATTTCCTATGAATTCCCAACGAAATTATTTTCCTGTCAAACAATTTATAATGGTCCTCTCATATCTGTTAGAAATTCTCTCGTATATATTTAATTTCTTGTAGTAAAAATTAAAGTTCATGTTGCATGTTTAGGTGATATGCCTATACATCACTGGACATCTTGAGAAGATCTACACTCGTGAGCATCGAATAGAAGTACTTCGTTACATGCACAACCATCAGGTACAACTGCATCCATACATATATATATGTATAAATCATCAAAAAAACAAAAGACTTAGCAAATAATTTTGTAGAATGAAGATGGTGGGTGGGGATTACACGTAGAAGGTCCTAGTCGTATGTACTCCACAGTTCTCAACTACATATGTTTACGAATAATGGGAGAAGAACCCAATTATGATGATCAAGGTAATACTTGTGCAAGGGCTCGCAAATGGATCCTCGATCATGGTGGTGCTAGCTACTCACCCTCAGTCGGAAAAGCGATACTTTCGGTATGTGACTACTTTCTTTTTCTTATATATATTACAAATTTCATAGATTGAGAGAAACTCGCCATTGGCTTTGAGCTAAAGTTTCATTAAGCTCAAGTGGATCTTTGTTCTTTGTAGCCACCTTTGGCTGTGGCTCACTCTCAATGGAGAAAAAATAAATCCTCCAAAAGGCATTCCCTTCTGCTTTATGTTATTATCTCTGTTTCTCTTCCTCCTCCTCCTCCTCTTCTGATATATGTTGTTCCTACTTCAAAATGTGTTTCTCTTTTGTTACCTTCTTCATGTTCTCTAGAGTAACCTGACATGCTTCCAAGTTTCCCAGCTTCTGGATCTAGCCCTTCCAGAAAGAATATCAAGCATTTTCTTGCCCCAATCTCTTCCCAGATTAAGCACATCCTTGTATTAGATTCGTGTATCTTTCTAGAACTTCTTGAAATGACCTCGTTTCACTCTTAATCCTTGGAGTTGTGCATGCAAATCCCGAATTTGGTTATCTGGCATAACCAAGACGAGCAAAAAAGTATATTTCGGAAACCTCTTCAAAATTTTAGGACTACAGTTTCAAAATTAGTTGGTTTGAACATATGGTTAAATAAGATTGTCTCTCATGTCAAGCTTCATGTCCGCTGGCAAAAACGGAATATAATAGTCTCTAGAGCTAATGTGAAGAATATCTCACTCCACTTATTTCCAATTGACCATAATCTAACATTGTATCAAAGACCAGATTGACCACACAAATGCTAACACATCTAGTTGCAGCATACCCAACTGATTCAAACTGTCTAGTTGTGTTATCTCCAAGATTGTAGATATTAGAGAAACACCCAGTCACATCTCGAGAGATAATGTGAAAAATATTCCACATCAATTGATTTTATGTTGGAAGTCCATAATGTAATAGCTAATATATCTTTGTCGCACGAAGTCGTTAACAAGATTTACTGCACAACTAAGGTGTTTTTCTTTTTGCAATCAAGGGAAATGAATTCTTTTCAAATGTTTTATATCTTTGTTCTCTCGAATTTCTTTAATTCTTGTTTTAGACTTGAAATCTTTAATGTATGTAATCCTCTTCATCTAGTTTGACATAAAATTAACATAATTATAAGTAAGAAATCATGTATATATACTGATATGATCATCTCTCTTTTCTTATCCAAACATTTGTACTTCATTAGGTTCTTGGATTGTATGATTGGTCCGGCTGCAAACCAATACCCCCTGAGTTCTGGTTACTTCCTTCTTGGTTTCCTATTAATGGAGGTTTGAATTTGGACACTTTAGAATATTCTGGTTTTGGTTATATGTGCTGCTTTTAGTCTTACTTATCTCATTAAACATATGTAAATGTAGGGCTCCTTATGGTTTATCCAAGGGACGCTTTCATGGCATTGTCATACTTGTATGGTAAAAAATTTGTGGCTACCCCAACACCTCTCATTCTCCAGCTCCAAGAAGAGATTTATCCAGAGCCTTACGCCAAAGTTGATTGGAAGCAATCACGATTCCGATGTGCAAAAGTAAGCTAAATTATATATATACAATTACATGTCAAAGATGTAGGCAGCCGATTTTAAAGCATTGTGATGATTATCATACAGGAAGATCTCTACTGTCCACAATCATTTCTACAAGATTGTTTTTGGAAAAGTGTTCATATATTCTCAGAGAATATCCTAAACCGATGGCCTTTCAACAATCTCATAAGACAAAAAGCTCTACGCTCAACTATGGAACTTGTTCATTATCATGATGAATCCACCAGATACATTACAGGGGGCTGTTTGATGGTAATTGTTGTTTATATCTTCTTTCGTCCCACATTGTTGTCTGTTTTATTAATTCTTTTTTTGTTATTTAACATTATTTTATATAGGGCCTTCATATGCTTGCATGTTGGGTAGAAGACCCAGAGAGTGATTCATTTAAGAAACATCTTGCTCGAGTCCCTGATGCCATATGGATTGGCGAGGATGGCCTTAAAATTCAGGTTGGTCTTCTTTCTTTTCTGACAATTAGTTATAGATTCTTAATCGAACACATCCTGTTTTGAGACTGATTCTGGAGTCCTAAATCAGTCGCACATTGAAACTAATTCTTGAGTCCCAAATCAGTTGCACTTTGGGGACTGAAGTACGACTGAAGGCATGCTACTGTTTTAATCAGTTGCACTTCAATCCCACTTTAACTGCGACCGTTTTGGAACTGATATTGTAGTACCAAATTGCATGTTTTCTTGTAGTGGTGACTTATTGATGTATTTACAACTCTTGCAGATTTTTAGTAGCCAATTGTGGGATACAGCCTTCACATTACATGTCCTGCTAGATGGTTTCGATAAAGATATTGACGATGAGATTAAGTTAACGCTCATTAAAGGATATGATTTCTTGAAGAAATCACAAATGAGAGAGAATCCTCCAGGTGATCACTTAAAAATGTTTCGTCCTAGTAGGAAAGGTGCATGGACTTTTGCGGACCAAGATCAAGGATTGCCGGTTTCAGATTGTACAGCCGAGAGCTTAAAGGTAACAATAGTAACTAATTAGTTAATGCATACAGTCTAAAATCTAAGCAAATATGTTTTGGGCAAATTCTTTAGTGCTGTCTATTTTTTGAGAGCATGCCGATAGAGTTTACTGGCAAGAAAATGAATGTGGAGAGACTCTATGATGCAGTTAATTTCCTCCTCACGTTGCAGGTAATCAATTATATAATATCATAATGTTACAAATAAATTATTTTATAATTTCAAATGTTATAAGCACAATACTATTATAACAGAGCAATAATGGAGGTATGGCAGTATGGGAACCAGCCAAAGGGAAAACATGGTTAGAGGTATGTCAATATTCACTTTGATATAACTTCTGATAGTAATATCCGTCTGGATTTCATAACTAATCTATAATGAACCTAAACATAACCTAAACATATCTAATATATATATCCTAAACATATCTAACTATCCATATATAAAGCTAAGAAAACTAACTTGGGAACTATGGAAAGATGAAGGAGAAAAAGAGATGTTGCGGATTTGTATATATAGGAAAATTTTCGATAGAAAAACCATAAAATTATTTCAGGGCAGAAACTAAAAATTCTTACTGTTAGAAAATATAACATTTCGCAAGTGGCATTTAGTCTAGTGGCAGGTGGTAAGTCCACAAGAGGTATGTGCACTTGCACATTCTGGGATCGAGTTCCCCCACTTACATTTTCAAGAACTTGACTAATGGGCCGGTCATTTGTGGTACAATGTTGAAAAAAAAAAGTATATAACATTTTCTGACGGAATGTTTCTGTCATAAAAGTTTCACCTTATGAAAAATTATTTTCAAGAAAATCGAATGACAAATTTTTTGACAGTTTATGATATTGTCGAGAATCTGTTCCGAATTCATCCAAATTCTCGATGAAAATTCAATGGGTTTATAACCATTGGAAAATACATAAGGTTCTCGATGGTAGTCACTTCTGTCGATAATTTCATTGAGTTTTTATAATTTTCTTATAATACTTTTATTCCAATTACATGCAGTGGTTTAGTCCAGTGGAGTTTGTTGACCACACCGTGATGGAACACGAGTACGATATCTTCTTTCTTCTTTTGATCTAATACTTGTTTAAATTTAACAATCTTGTTTTAATCATGGTTCGATATGCATTTCTACCATTAGGTATGTAGAGTGTACAGGGTCAGTAATGGTGGGGTTGTCTCAATTCAAAAAACAGTTTCCGGAGTATAGAAAGGAAGAGATCGAGGAGTTGATAAGAAAGGGAGTGAAGTACATTGAAAATATGCAGTTAGAGGATGGTTCATGGTACGGAACTTGGGGAGTGTGTTTCACCTATGGGACCTTATTTGCGGTAAGAGGTCTTGTGGCTGCAGGGAGGACTTACAATAACTGTGAGGCAATTCGTCGAGCGGTTGGTTTCCTTCTGGACGTACAAAACCCGGATGGTGGTTGGGGAGAGAGCTGTCTCTCTTGTTCTAACAAGAAATATACTCCTTTGCCTGGAAACAAGACACATGTAGTTAGTACTGGACAGGCCCTTGTTGTTCTACTTTTGGCTGGCCAAATGGATATAAATCCTTTACCGGTTCATCGTGGTGCCAAAATTTTGATCAATTCACAGTTGGATGATGGTGATTTCCCTCAACAGGTGAACATTTATTGACAATGTATATATATATATATATGTATATACTGATAAAAAATTTAATTTTTTTTATATAAATTTCAGGAACTCATAGGAGTGTACAAGGTACCAGTTATGCTCCATTGTCCAACTTATAGAAACATATTTCCTCTATGGGCTCTCACACATTACACGCAAGCTTTGCGGCGGCTCCATCCTTAACCACTTCACATATATATATATATATATATATGAAGTTGTTTCTTTTTTCGACATAATTGGATCGACCAGATTCTATTCATATGTTTTCAATTAAAAGAGGGCGAAATTCAAACTCATTACTTGATGTCAAGGTAGATCAAAGACAAGCCAATTGGACTCCTCCTTCTTGGCTATATATGAATTTGTTTTTATCTTGTTTATTTCTCTTTTTATGTTTTTATTGCGTTTTTTATTTGTAATTTTGGCATTCTCCTTATCCTTCAAAGTAGAATTTAAGGGGATTTTGAGTTTCTTTTTAAAATCACAAGTTATTCAGATTTTTAAATCATTTCTTAAATTAAATGTTATTGAATTTAAGATTTCTATAAAATCACTTAATATAATACACAATCACTTATTATTCAATCAATAAAATCATATCAAATCCCTTGTTATTCAAAACTTTATTATTCTCATTATAAAAAGCTATTCAATCTGATTTTAGGAGATTTTGAATAGCTTTTAGTTGAAAAAATAATCTCTCAAAAACTCACATTTAGTTGGGATTTCAAAATGAAAACAAAATATCTTTATTAATCTCTCACACGTAAGAACACCCATACTATTTCTTTACACAAAAATTTCACAACAAAAACAAAACTATAACGTAGGTGTGAGATTTGACGATAATTATGAGCATCCATCCAAACATTTGACCATCAAATTTACAACTCCCACCACTTTATATTACGACGTTTTTACAACGTCAAGTTTACGACGTTTTAACAACGTTTTTTTGCGTTTTAAATGTTACAACGTTTTGTGCCTTATGACGTGCAAAACACGACGTCCCACGTGGCGTCCCTAATGCGTTGTAAACAGTCTTTACAACGCTTTAGGAATGAATTCTGGAGTTGTAAAAGGTGTGTTCTCTTGTAGTGTTGGCCTTCGTTGATCAATTTTGTCTACACTTCTTTAGTTTGATGTTTGATCACTGTGAATGGACAAATGGAAAAGTGTTCCTCCTACCCCACGTTCTATCAACTCTATGGCCCTTTAATTTTCTAATTTTTCTTTTGAATCCATGTAAGATTTATTTACAAAAACTAATTTATTTCTGGTCCACAAAATCATTTGTTCTTATATTCATTATTGAACATTGTCAATTTATGTTTTAAACTTAGCTAATTCTTGATGCTATTGAGGCCTGACTTGCCTGTTGATACTCTCTTGTAGAATGTAAATGACTTCCTTTTGATTATCTTATAAGTTGGTTTAGACGAGACTTGTAGAATTTAAAGGAAAGTCAATATTCATCTTGTGTTAACAATATTTAATTTCACTATTGATGATAACGATGTTGAGCATTATCTGGACATTGTTTGTATACATGTTTCTGGATTGCTTACAGAACTGAAGAAGATAGTTTGTCTCTTGTCCTAGTTATTAGTTTGAATTTCTTAGAGTGGTCGAAAACCAGATATGGTTTCTTACTTTATTAGTTGTCAAGTTTGCAAATGAACCAACCTTTTGTGAGATTTGTTGGATTACAATGTCAAGGAGAAGTCTTCGTAGACCAAGAAAATGCAATATGGCCATGACTACAACGTTCTTAAAACTTTGAAAAAATATTGGAAGAGTTTCCTGCAATGTTTCAATGTATATGAAAATGATCTTTGGACTCATCCAAATTCGGTTTGTTTGAGAGACAATCTATAAAAGTTAAATCTGATTCACATTATTTTCTTAAAGTTAATTCTTCTACTTATTTTATTGTTTTCACATACTACAGATTTATTTTGTGATAACTCTTGTTAGATCTCATTTCACAAGAAGACATGGTTACCAAAAATGAAATAGAATCAGCTAGACTCATAATAAATCTCCGAAAATTCCCTAATCATTTGTTTTTATATTAAAAAATCAACTAAAATCGAACTACATATCTTAAAAGTCTCCTAAAATCTCTCCAAAATCTATTGGAATTTTAATCCTATTAAATCACACAAAATTCTACTTTCAATACACAACGTAACTCACATCGTTAGTAGAACTAGCATAAGAAGAGAATATTTTGGAATTACCATACTAGAAAAATAACCTTTTGAACCATAAGCTTGATGTGACACACATTGAAAATAATTTCTTCAAAAAGATTACAAATTGATTCTAAACGTACTACGTAAGACAAAGAAAAACATGAAATCGAGATTGGATTTGCCAGAGATTTGTCATGAGCAACGGAAATTTAGCAGTTTCAAATTTTAGATTAAGTGATTAAGGAAACCATGAATTCCTTAACTCGATAATGCGCAGTGTGAAATTTCCAGATGCACTTATAACTAACATTTGCTCTTAATAATAGCTAAGGATCTATATTTACACAATTTCTTGCCTAAAAACTCACATGATTTACCACCAAGCAACTTAGATATAAAACTAAAATCTATAGACTTTGTCATTCAATGTCTATAGCTTCTGATGAATCATTGAGAAAGAGGAGGAGCACGATATATTGCAGCAACAGTACGACGGAAGAACACTTACCTAACTCCCTCTGCTTTAATTATATGAAAGATGATTCCTGAAGCACTCTGTACAAGAAGAAATTGTCGGGAGATCGATAAGATCGACCTTCACCGAGTCGAGATCAGCCAAGACTACGATCTTGGTTCGTAGTATATGTTGATCTCAACTCGGTTCAGGTTGATCTCATTGATTTCCCAACAGAAATACATCAAAGATCAAATTTGTATAGTAGAAGGAAATATGTTTCAGAGGACTTAGAAGAACCACATACCGAGATTATTCTAGCTCCAAGCCAAAAGCTTTGAATTGAAGGAAATGGAAGCATCAAACAACCAACAGCGTAAATAGCCACAGCAAAGAAGTGAAGAACTAGATTCAGAGGACGAGGTTTTAAATCAGAGAGCAATGCTATAGGACCAGATGAACAAATACCACCAAGACTAAGATAATTGAAGCAAGCTTCACGCATTTCGGTCTTAGCTTCATCAGAAGATGCTAAAAGGACTTTGTACAATGCACCCGCCAATGTATTAATGGTGGATGCTACAGGCTGCAGAAAGACTAGACATAACTACATATAAAGACATGAATCAAACACATAGAAAGTGAGAGGGGCATAAGATCTAAGCTCATTACCCTCTTTTGTTCTGTATTGAACACCATTAACTATTCCATTATCTTTAAGCAATGATGTAACTAACTATTCTATTATCTTTAAGCAATGATGTAACTGTTCCTTGCTCCAATCGAACATTGAAACACAAAACAAAACATTAAAGTAAGAAGAATCAAGCTCGATTCGAGTAAAAAATCAAACTATTTACTTTGAAAGTGTAGGAGCTTTCTCTCGCATTCTCTGTACAAATCTTCCATTATGGAAACTTCTTCCAGCCACATCCGAATCAAAAGTCTCCAAAGGATAAGAAAGGTCAGTATGTTTCCTATCTCTGAAAAGAGCATAACCGAAAATTCGTTGAGCATCAATCTCCTTCACACAATCTACAATGATCCACACAATTAAACTTAGCAAAAGTTGATTCCAAGTAACAGTTAAAGGATCATTGTGTCTTACCCTCAAGGCGAAGTTCAATTAACTTCAAGTGACCACCAGGTTGAAGCAATTCACCAACGATTCTGTCTTGCTCAGACAAATATCTTTCTATTACATGAACTCTTCGTCCATCCTGCAACCATACAAAAGGCCATAAAATCAGAAAAAAAACTTACGTTTTGAACACATACAAGTTCTTTGTAACTCACCGTTACAAGAACCAAGAAAGAGACATATCTAACTCCATTTTACCAGATATTCACACCATTTATGTGATGAATTAATATATAATTTAACAAGCCAACTATTCCTGTAATGTCTCAAAAGAAGTAAAAAAGCAAATAATAATTCACACAAATATTTCAAAATAAAAAAAGTTTGTGCAAAATAACGTCCAAGTAAGTGAAGTAACTATGATTTACAATTTAACTCTTCAAAAAAATATTATGAAATCTAAGACTCAGTACAATCGCATTACTATCAAGTTTTAAATATTATTATAAGTTTTATATATTAAAGCGGGGAATACGTTCATTTTCATTTCGAGCGTGCTATAAACATTAGGATAAAATTAATGGAAAGTTCATAATAACCCTTAAAAATAGGTACAAGGTATCTTTTGCAATAACATTTTATATAAAATTATAAATTAATAAAAATTTAAATAAAATTCTGAAAAACTGAAATTTAACAACAAATATATTGATTACAGTTTCGGTTAATTATTCGGTTTTGGTTTGGGTTTAGTTTTAGTTTTTCGAGTATAGAGATTTAAGACTCATTTAAATATTTTATCATGTTCAGTTCGGATTCGATTCCTCTAATCCTATGGATTGTGATTTGGATTTTAGGGCTCTAAAACAATATTCCAAAATATGAACATGGGGTTAAAAACCTAAATGAACACATAATTAAAAATAAAACAAATCCCGCGGGTTTTGTTATAAAACTTCTATATAAACAAAAATTTAACTTTAAAAAAATCTGATATATTTAAAATCTATTTTAGAATTTTGTCGAGTTTCGTTCCTCGGTATTTTGGTTTTTTTTCTTTTTGAGGAAATAATCCTTACAAGCTTATATTCTTTGCTTCAAAACATTTTTTCAACAATAACTAAAAATAGATAAATTATTAAAGATATGGGAACTATACGAGGATAATTTCAAAGCAACTCCAGACTCCAAACGCCATATTTGGTGTTGAAAGTGTTCCAACCAAACCGCAATAGTAACGACAAAATTTATATTTTGGGTGTTTTGTAAACGTTACACAATACACACAAAAATCATTATTTTATATCATAAAATAATCATATATATTGTTTATTAATATTCTTGAGTAGTTTATCTAGATCCAAAAAATCAAGCCGAAACTAAATGGAACTGATTTAAAAAGCTAGCCAAAATTCAACAGGTTCTTATATGGATCCAAAATTTTTATGCACAAAAAATTTGGAACTGATTGTTAATATTAATATTAATATTATTAGTTGTCATACATTTATTTTTTACTATTTTTAGTTACCAAATGTACTTATATACCTAATTAGTTATTAAATATTTTGGCTTTATTTACAAAACTATTCGTGAAATTTGACAGGTTTCTTATTGTGGTAATTGGTTTATGTATCAACAAATTTTTTGACAACAAAAATTATTTATTTATGATGTAATCTTGAAAGTCAAATTTTCATACAAATGGTCATTCATGTTTGTGAAAAGAAGACAAAAAAAAAATCACTTCAATGCTTTTTGTTCAAAACTAGTGAAAAATAGATGAATTAATTATCAAAGACTGGGGAAATATACAAAGATATTCTCACAAAGCATGTTTATTTTCAAAGCTAGATTTAGAAAATTATCAGAAATGTAGACCATAAAATAAATTTATAAAATTGACAAATCTTGGAGCTAAGAATCTAAAGCCATTGACCAAACTGAAACAAAAGTCATAAAACCAGACCAAAGACATTATAGGTCTAATCTAAAGTCTAACCCTAAGACTAAAAGACTCAAATAAATCTCACGTGTCATGTGGACATTATCTCTAGGCCCCACGTGACCACAACAACCAATGAACTTAAACATGATCTACTTTAGGGTTCACCAATAGGCACCTGCATATTTCTATAAAACCGCTACAGTGTCTCTTTTGTTTTTTATTTTTCACTTTTCCTTTTATGTTTTGTAGGGAAAGTAGATTAATTTTATTGTTTTCGATTATGATTGTGATTATATTTTCCTTGTTACTTTTTCTTTGATACTTTATGCATAAATATAATTTTCTGTTTTTAATTAATTGAATCTATATTCGTCTAATCTAACTTATTCTGTTTTTAATAACTTTTTAAATAATACACTTTGATTAATGTAAATAATAATTTTGGGAATCACTAAAACTACATATTTGAACTTTTTTTTTATGCAAGTGGCATTTAGCCTAGTTGCAGGTGGTAAGTCTACAAGAGGCATGCACACTTGTACATCTTGGGATCGAATCCCCCGTTTGCATTTGCAAGAACTTGGCTAATAGGCCGGTTATTTGTGACCCAATGTTAAAAAAAAAAAAAAAAAAACTTCTTTGCATTTCATAATTTTCAAAAGTAATAAAATTACACTTTAGATTTTTTGACATCGGAAAAATTAATATTTTATTAGTACATCAGAAATTTTAATTACCATTTGATAATTCACTTAAATTTGTCTATTTTTAATCAAAACCACACTTATAGCGTAATTTTAAAAAACACACTTATATTGCACGTACTTTGTCATGTACCAGATAAACTATACTAGTTCATTATACATGTTGGTAGATATTAATGCATGTGAAAATGAATTTAACTTTTAAAAAATGATACACAATAATTACATATTTAAATTTTAAGTAATTATACATTTTAAAATTTTCAAATAATCTAATTTTCTAAAAATAAATTAAAATAATTAACTAAAAGTTATTTAATCATATTTAAAAAATAAAAACCGCACAACTTATATTTTACCAATCACATATCTTTTTCTATCAAAATGGTATTTGAACTGCACCACACTTTGTCTCGCACTTGTACCGCACCGTACTTTGACCTGTACCACCGAAATTGTAGTTACCAATAGAACCTTACATATGCATCCCAAAAAACCTACCTACTTTTGTTATCTTTTTACCTATCATGTTTTTGCATTTCATATAATAATAAAAAATTTAAGTGCATTTTCACATTTATTTTACATAAATTGAAAAATGTTATTTCTAAGATTCTTTTAAACCTTCAGTTTATTTATAATAAAATTATATTTAAATTTTAAAATAATTCGTTGTATAATAAAAATTGTATTAAAATGACATCTTTAAAAACGGAAAGACTTTTTACTAATTTTTATATTTCAAAAGTAGTAAAATATTTTAATGTTTTTTATAATATAAGATAATTTATATTAATTTTTATAGAATTAATGTATTTTTGGAACTATAAAAACTTTATAATACTCTTTATGATGGACATAATTATATCAAATATAACTATTAAATAATTTTTTGTAAATATTTCAAAATTTATATAATAAATGTATTTTGAGATACAAAATCTTATAATTTAGTAATAGTAGAAATATACTCTATGGAAATTCCGCAAGAACAAGAGCACAAGGTGGACAAAACCTCTTTTCATATTACTTGCTTTTATAGGAATAATGATGGAGATAGGAATGAAGAAAGAATAATTCCATTGCATGTTGCATGCAAAGTACTATCGCAGGATAGGGACAACACAGATGCTATATGTGGCTATTCACATTATAACAATTCTTCTGAATTGTCATATAAAGAAGAAAAATCATATGATTACTAAGATTACTTTTAAAAATGCATATGTTATCATATAAAATTCTGATATTAAATTTGGGTAATTTATTTTATCAAAACTATATGGTATAAGTAGAATAGAGGAGGAATGAATATTTAAGAAGAAAACAATATAAGCCTCTTTTCTTTTCTCTCGTCTACTTCTCAACTATAAAAATCAAACTTTGACACTGTTTCTTTTCTCTAAAGCTTTTATAAATTTAGAAACAATCTCTAGAGAGAAAAAAGAAAAGAAAAAGTGATGATTCACTGCACTACTCGTACAATACTAAATTTAAGGCATGCGTTATGAACCATTTAGAAGAGAGATCAATCACCTAAAAATTATTCATATCATCAAAGCCTAAAACTATGGTATAAAGTTTCATCTTTTCAGAAACTAAAATGAAAATAAGAAGATGCGAATAATGAGAAACCATGTAGCAGGTTCATTGTCGAACATCTATATTTTCATCTTTAGACTGACAAAAAAGAGACACAAGATAATCTTTGATCATAAAATTTGAAAGATAAGGAAATAAAGGCATAAATAACATTGATTTTCTAAAGGTCCAAAACTTTTTTCGGAAGAAAAGTAAAATAAATGTTCAGCACTAGAAATAAGAGATATTATAGCAGATATACAAAAAATTTTAAAAATTCAAAATTTGAAACAAGTTTTTCCAAAAATTAGATTTAGTATAGTTTTTTAGAAAAATATCAAATATGCCTCTACAACAGTGTAACGAAAGTATTAATTGTTCAAGTTTTTATTTATTCGTATATATATATATATATATATATATATACCTCTAACATATTTATTACATATATTAAAAATTTATATATATATATATATATTGAATATATCAGGTTAAGTTTTTTTTTATTCATGTACATAAATCTGTGTACCTCTAACATATTTTTTATATATGGTAAACAATTATATAGACTGCGATTATGCAGTTTATACATGATATCATGATTGTTATGTTACAATTTGACACATATTTAATATGGATATTCATGTTACTTTTTCTTTTTATTGTGGCACATATATTGTTATTGTAAATAATATTGTTATATGCTCAACTTACATCTTATCGTATTGTCAAATATATTATTTATCTAATTTATTGAATACATGTGTAATATTTTATCAATATACAAAAAAATAATATCGGTTTTAATTCATTCAGTATCAATATATTAGACATAAAATAATCAAATTGCACAAACTTTGTCAAAAATCTAATTTTTAAAAACTTCTGGCCGAGTTTTAATTTTTCAAAAAAAATAATATATTCAGTTAATTTACCCTAGAAATTATGAAAAAAAAAATTGATGGTTTTTTGAAAATTTTCTAAATTAAAAGAAAATTTAATGTCAGAAAATAATATGTTAAAGATAATTATTACTCATAAAACCAAATATTAACACGAGCAACTTCTGTTTCACACATCATTTTGTTTAATTAAAAATGTTTTAATCAATGATTTATTCTGTTCTGTTGGAAAACAATTCTTGTTCAAAACTGAAATCATTTAATGGTTTTTATTTGGAAAAATGTAATAGTTTTAACCATTAAATAGATTGAATGCATCTAGTGTTTAAAGAACACTAGGTAATAAATGTATTTTAATACGTCTGTAATCGCATGCGCACCACTTGTAATTTTGTCTCCCCTTAAGTCTATATGAACATTGTTGTTCTTTGTTTAATTGTTATAGTTTCCAAACATTCTCTTGTATTAATTTGTACTAGGTGTACTTTCATTGGATGCAAATTAGATAATTAATCTAGAAAAGTTGTAATTATGAGAAGATGATTCATAATCATACATCTACACAATCCGGAGACTCATCTCATCCAATGTAGAACTCAAGAAGATGAAAAAAAATATTATTAAAAAAAAATAACTTTTAGGAAGTTCTCTCAATATCTAAACTACTCTCAAAATTCTTAATTGTATACTTTATGCCAAAGATTAGCATTTCTTCATATAGATTAACCTATTTCCAAATTTCTTCATATAGATTAACCTATTTCCAAATTTCAAAAAAAGAAAATAATTATGTTTTGGATAACTTTCTAAAATATCTCAACTATATTTTGGATAACTTCGTAAAACGTCTCAATTAGTCTAGTCAGATTGCATCTCAAGCTACTAACTTCAATCTTACTCCAACAATCTCCTCCTTAAGTTTGAAATCGGGTTTTCTTTATGTCTTGAACATTACTTGCTTGAGAAGTTTCTCTTTGGTCTCGAGAATCAACACCAACCAAAACCTCTCTTGTTTCTTGTCCTTCATGATCCTCAACATCTTCAATTTCAAAGTACAAGCCTTGATCATGACTTGTGGTTGTAGTGTTATTGCTCATGTTCCATCCCTAAAACTTCTTGAACTTATTGAATGCTTCATCTTTCTCCTTCAATAAACTCGTCCACAATATACCTACTTTGATCATCAATAAGCACAAATACATACCTAGTACCAGCCGCTGTATTTGGTGTTATTGGTCCACAAAGATCTCCATGAATCAACTTTATATTTTTCTTTGTTCGAAAATTGTTGCTTGTGGGAAAACTTTCCTGACTTTTTTCCCAGGTAACCATGATCCACATACCTCTTTATTGATGATCATCTTTGATAGTCCTTTACCACAACTTTCTTTGATCATATTCTTCATTGTCTTGAGATTTATATGTTCTAGTCTCGAGTGCCATCCACTAGACTCACTAGTCTTAGAAATTTGAAGTCATGTAATATCCTTCACATCCATCTTTACCTTGTACAATTGATTACCAGTTGGCTTTGACAATCAATTTTCCTTCTTGATCATGCATAAAAAAGTTTTCCTTTCATTCTTATGTCACAATCTTCCTTTGTTGCTTGCCCAAGACTAATGATGTTACTCTTCAAATCCGGGATGTAATACACGTATTTCATCCCTTTTTGGTCGTCATTTTCATCAATAAAGGATATTGATCCTTTCCCTTTAATGTCTATACGAGAGTCATCACCAAACCTCACTTTTCTGGTAATGGACTCGTCCTAGTCTCGAAAAACACCTTCTATCTCTGGTCATGTGATTGCTAGCTCCATTTTCAAGATACTAAGTGTTTTCCTCATTATCGTTTGTCTCGAATTTACTTGGTACACAATTTTCTTCGTTTAGAAACACGATCTCATGTAGAAACAAGTCATCTACATCTTGTGTTTCTTGTTGCTTTTCATCCTTTTGTGTTTCTTGAAGCTTAAGCAATCGATCCGGACATTTATAAGCGAAGTGTCCGCATTTATCGTATCAGTAACAGATTACTTTTGACAAATCGAAGTCTCCATTACCTCAACCTTGTCCCCTTTCATGACCACATCTTCCTCTTCTTCTTCCCTCTCGATCCTTCATTAGAATCCCTTGTTTGATTTTGTGATTCTAAATACATCTACTGTTTTTGATCTTCTTGAACTTCTTCTTCTTCTTCTTGAATTCTTTCTTCATAAGCTTTTAGATGACCTACAACATCTTCAAAGGTTGTTATTTTAAGATCTAAGATTTTCTCAAGAGATGCAACCACAAGGATGTATTTCTTTCAATGAAGACACTTGAGAAACGTTTTCACCAACTTTGTTTCTTTGATTTTTTTTTCTGTGAGAGAAGAAGATTTAGATGAAAAAATATCTTGACAAAACTACCGCGAATTTGTTTATTCTGGTTAAAAAATCTTGACAGACACCATTTATATAGAAAAACCTATCATTTAACTATCTTACAGAATTTTTGGAATACTAGTTTTGATCGATTTAGATACGTAAAACTAATATAATCTAAAGCATTACCCCTTGAATTTATAAACAAAAATTTAAAGACTAGAAAATGGTTGTAGCAATATGTCAATGACAAACATTAAACTTGGTAGTTTTGTAGTAAGAGCGGTTTAGAGCAAGATGTAAATACAGTCGATCTTGAGTTCGATTCTTGGATAAAAACTAAGTTGTCGTTATGTTTTAGATTTGATTAATAAATCCTGAACTCAGACTACTTGTAGATATTGTTTTTCTGAAAAAATTAGTTAATTTTCGACCTACATAATTTTGATTAACCAAAAAAACATGAAACTAATAAAACTACCATGAAATATTTGCTCATTAGAGAACTTTTTATTCAAACTTTTCCGAGATGTTGTAACACAAACACCTATAATTTCTTTTTCAATCAGTCACTGCTAAAACCAAAAGTTC
>JAKUCM010001751.1:0-22359 GCA_023374145.1 Lepidium sativum
GTCTTAGAAGTCACTAGTTCGAGTAGTAAATTGTGTAGAGAAAAGGGTTCTTTCCAAAGAAAAATAAAATATTTGAAGGCTGTATCTAGATCCATGGAGACCTAGGGATTTTATCAAAATTTCACAGTTAATTAAAAAACAAAACAATAGATATCTAATCGTTCTTAGCACAAGAAAATATATATTGTAAATGTAGTAGGTTGATCATCATTAATGCAACCACTAGCCTATTAATTCATTTCGAAACGAGAGTTTAATCGCTCATACGGTAAATTGTTTAGGGATTACGTTAGACAATAGTTTGTTATGATACACATCCATATTTGGAACATACAATATCTTCTATATTTGTAAGGTTTTCTTAACCTCATTTTTATCGTGTAATAAGAATACCCAAATTACCTTTGAGTAGTCGTCTACGACTGTTGAGAAGTAAAGGAAATTGCAGAGACTTGATTTTTTGATAAGGTCTTTAAACATCACAGTGAATAATTTAAAAAAATTTATGTAGTTTTATTAATCACTTAATGAGAATAGTTTACAACATTGTTTGGATTTCAAACATACATCACACTTAGAGAAATCAATACTCCTACTACCCACAACAGGGAACAAATCAAAACTTTATTGGAAGGGTGTCCAAATCTTTGATGACAAACATCTTCAACTCCCTTCTTATTCAACTTCAAAGTAGTAAAACTCGTCATCCTACGAAAAAATTATAGACCTCCAGTCTGATTCCTCGTTATACGATCACAAATGCATACTCTGCTATTAACTGTTAAACTCAAATCAAACTGCATATCAATTCAGGTACAAGCAACACATTATGGAGGCAAACTCAAACACCATTGTTCGTTTCTGTTTTAGCAGTGGTTTTACAGCCATCAGGTAAACCAATTGAACAAGAAAAAAATATATTTCGAGGAAGATATAAAATGAGAGAACTTGTCATGTGATTAGATGCTCATGTGTCTAAAACCCATTCTAAGGGATCAAAATTCTTACCAGCAAGTTCCATTGTTGGGGTGCTTTGTATGGTCTCCTAACAATTTGATCAAGTTTTGCCATTGATCATTGGTATGACCTGTAAATCCATTATACTATACTTCAGAACTTGGCTCAACTCCTCCCAAAGTTGTTGTGGTGTTTGCTCATATCATACCCAAACTCGAGCCTCCATGACCACCGACCTCTGGTTCCTCCTCTTCCACGACCAGAACTGAAACTAGTGTTGCGTGAAGACATACCCCACCATTCAGGAAACCTAATCACTTGAAAACAAGCATCAACAACATGTCCTGTTTTCTTACAGACAGAGCATATGAGCTTGTTTTTTTTTTCTTCCTTTCCAATCAGCTTATTGTTTTGAAAACCATCATTTTCACGGAAAACGCCGCCTTTATGTTTTGTTTTTCTCTTCCTCTCATGACTGTATTGAGTCTTTCAGCCGATTTTACTTTAGAGTATACTTGATTCATCTATGGTAAGGGTATCAATGCTGATGATAGCTCCACGCACAACTCCGTAAATTTCATCGTCCAATCCGAGTAAGAATTGATGAACCTTATCCTCCACTCTTTTTTTTCTCAAGTTTTGCTGCTATGTTTGCACACGCAGTGAACACAATTGCAAGCCACTGCTTGGTCAAAGTTGGTTAAATCGTCCTATAGTTTTACTTGTTTTCCAAAATAATCAATTACCTTTGCCTGAGACACGCTCATTCAGCTTTTATCTCCTGAACACGAGGTCCGTTCCCTTCGGAGAAACTATCTTTGATTTCTTTCCACAACTCTTGCGGATCTTCCTTATTGGCTAGGGTGTCCTTCTGAACTTATTGATTTTGTCACCGAGTACTGCTTACTCTCGCCATCCTCTTTGTCCTTGCATCATCTCATTCATTCTACAATAATCACAACAACAAAAGCAATCATCTTAAAGCAGAATTCAAACAACATTAGACTCTTGTTGCTGTAAACTTTGGTTGGTAAACAACAAACTAACACTACTAATCATTAACTTACAAAGATGTTGAAATAGAAGTGTACCTGAAAAACACCTTTTGAAGAGCAGTCATTACCAAGAGTCTGCTCGTGTAGATACTTGGCACATAATTTCGAAACAACCTTACCTACAAGAACACCAAAAAGGTTCCATCATGAATCTCTAACTAACTTGATCACTAAATACAAGTTTAAACTGCCACAAATGTTTCTTTGTACCTCCATGGCTATCATAAACACCCAAGAACGAAGTGTTATCATTGAGATCAAGAATTACAGCATGCTATCAAAGTTAAATTCATTGTTTGAATCAGTAACAAGAAGGTTTTAACTGTTTTGATAATTACTCACAGTATCTTCCATAGAGGCATGCCAACCTTGCATAGAAGATAAACCATACTTGAGTTTATGATTTTCTCCATCTTCTGAAAACTTATATGTTTTTGGTGAACTAAGGTAAATATTTATCTCTTTTTACAAAAAATTGGACCTTTATTAATGAAATCATGAAAAGAAACAATTTTTGCTCCACCTAAGATTCCATCAGAGCCACTAAACAATTTATCATTTATGAGCTATAACAAAGATGAATATCATATTCACAATGACCTGTGATCTGAAATCTCTTACAACCAATTAAGAAATCTATCTGAAAA
Source organism: Lepidium sativum (assembly GCA_023374145.1). NCBI lineage: Eukaryota > Viridiplantae > Streptophyta > Magnoliopsida > Brassicales > Brassicaceae > Lepidium > Lepidium sativum. The sequence goes on from JAKUCM010001751.1 coordinate 2,660, forward strand.
CATAAATTCAAAACCAAATCAAAGAGGTTGTTTGAATCCATTAAATGCCGAGGAATACCATTACATATAGCATACCCAAATTTGGATATCAGTAATTCAATGGATGGATCAAAACGTGCAGGTCTCGGTGTCGACTTGAGAGATCGCCCTCATCGCGACCCGAGAAGAAGAAGTGATTTTTTTTGGCTCGCTGAGAAAAATGAGAAGACGCCATATTTTTACTTTAATTAAATATCTTTAATTGACAAGAACCTCCCTTAAGAGACATCATTGGAGGTCCTCTTATTTTCCAAAGTGTCGAATAATGCCACTTACTTTGTCTAATATGTATGCTCTTTCAATATTTTTGTCTTACTCATCATATTCCTGACCACCTCCATTTATGATAGAATTATCATTTATTCCGCTACTTTAAATGAGAAATTAGTATTGACTTGCCCCACCCCTTATGATTTCTTATAGTTGTTTTCAATCTTATTAAATAGGTTTGTTATCAATGGAACATTTAGTTACAACAATTGTTGGTGACTGGGAATGCTTGGATAATGGTATTTGACATATCAAAGTCTCCAAAAATCACTTTGCTAGGTCTGTAGGGATTGAGAAAGATACAATTTTCCAATATTTCCACAATTATACTCTTTTTTCTCTTCTCCCTTCTCGTGGATGTACGTATTATATCCATTAGTTTCTGGGACCCTTCACCTTCCTCTGTTTTTATCCATTAAGGTATGCCCCCTACAACTTTTTCCGATGATTTTGGTTTCGAAAACTTAAAACATGCCTCTCTCTCGGTGACACACCTAAAGATGTCAACATAAATGAACATAATGATTCCATTATTACACCTGAGGCCTCATCCTCGACAATTCATCTTGAGTTCATATTAGATATTCTCCTATCTTACTCGTTGTTGTTGCGCGCACTGAAGAAGTCTATCTTGCGCAGAAAGGAAAAACAATGGACTCCTCGGTAGACATTGTAAGTCTTTCTGAAAGACGTCATATTTATCCACCACTCTAACTTACCACCCATGCTTTACACAATGTGGTTGGAGACAGCGTTGCCAACCACAACGCAAGCACGAACGTCCCTTCCCCTTGTACTCCTCCTCCCGTCATGACACACCACTCTATCATCCCATTCACGGCAGTCTCACCAATGGGGTTCAGTCTAGGGATTTCATAGTTTGAAAATAGTTTGACTCAACCACCACAAGCGGCCCAAGAAGTTGCCACCGCGCCGGTCCTTGCCAATGCCATGAAACATTCACAACCACATGAAGACGTCTTTGGAGGACTTGATTTGCCATACTCACCCTCCGACCCCTTATCTTATTTAGAAAATATTGTCGTGTACGATTCATACATCCACCTACAAACGTTAGAAGACTCCATTTACATTGGATATTTTTTTAACTTGAAACATGACTTCACGAATTTTTTTAGCAAATACGCTTTAAGATGTCTCTTTCATTACAAGATTACTAAGTCAGAAAAAGACAGATTATAGCATCATATGTCGACCCTATGGGGATGGAGGATATATGTCTTGTCGCGCAAAACACTGAAAATATCGAGGTTCGAACAGTCTAGTTGAAAAATTCCCATGACATACAGTCAAGTCCAAGTACCCTATAAACGCTACAGTGGCCATCTTTGCAGAATTCCTTTCTTTTATTATTTCAATGGTAAGGTTGGCCCTTGTGCTTGTGAAGTCCCTGAGTTGGTGTGAAATTTCATGTTCCTATTACCTATGCCAAGGCATGAAGAGCGAAGGAGCTCACTCTCTTGCTATCTAGAGGTTGTAATGAGGTCCTACATATATATTATTTGCTTATCAAACCCTGGTACAATTTACAACTTGGAAACAACTACTTATACCACTTGCGAAACCTTGTTTAAGTACTTGTTCTTTGGTTTTGGGGCTTCTATTAGTGGCTTCACTTATCCGACACAGATTATTATAATTGATGGTATCCAACTTAAAGGAAAATTCAAAGGCTGCTTGGTTGTTGCCACTGGCCAAGATGGAAACATGCATATCTTCCCATTAGCTTTTAGTGTAACAAATGGTGCAAACGAGCGAGGCTGGACCTAGTTCTTGTCCCAACTGAAATCATTTGTCCCTAATGGGTATGATCTTATCTTTATCTTTGACAGACATGATGCTCTTTATTCAGCTTTGAAACTGGTTTACCCTCTCTCTCCATGGGACATGTGTTGTTCATTTATTCTGGAACGTGAATAACCAGTTCAAATCTAAGGGTCTTGTTTCCCTCATTTCCACAACTGCAAGAACATTTATGAGAGGGAAATTTCAATTTCGTTTTGATTAGATAAAAAAATTCCAAGTTGCGCGTCATATCTACAAGAGATTGGCCTCTCTTATTGGACTTTTATCACATTTTCAGAGGAATTATTACAATCTTATGAGCATCAACATAGTAGAGTCTTTCAATGTTGCTATACACAAGGCTCTGCATGTCCGATCGTCTACGTAGTTGAGTTCATCTGTACTATAGTTATGCGATGGTTTTTTATTCGTAGAAATTGTTTTACTGAAACATTAATGAGATGCAGTCCTCTTATTGAGAAACGTCTGATTGCCCACTTAAGGGTTGCCACTGAATGTGCCGTCCTCTCATAATTTACCACTATATATCATTGTAGAGCAAATGTCTGCTCTAAGCTATTTTCCTCGCAACATTCATTGTGTCATAAACATCTTCAATGTAGCCCTCCTTTGCTACTAATCTCAAACCGTCCAGATACTGCACTCGACTATTCCCTATTTTAAGACATCGATAAAACAACACTGTATGGTGACCTATAGTTCATCAAGTTTGGGTTTCCCATCACTTTCACCATGCAAGCACTTTTCAGAAGTACCTTTCTCTGTCCAAATCGCCTCTCCATTCTGGACGATGTAATCACCTTTTCTAGCTCTTCAAATCCTTCCCTCGCTACCAATTCAGGTATTTCCATTATTAGACTTCCAAGAAGGTTGAAAAATTTATATTCAGGTTGTTCTTCAAAGTGCATTTCTTAATGATTCAATAACCCTTTTGTCTTGGCTTTATGGCATATTTGTCTCTGACCTTAAATAAAGAGGTTTCATAAATAAATCATTTTCATATCTCATATTTGTCATCTTTGTGCCTCTTAGAGCAACTGCATTAGTTGACAAACTCTTTGGAGTTTCTAAATAATAAAATAATATATTTTGTTAAATTTAATTTCTATTTAAATTTGTGTCTTTAAAAAGGTAATCATCAATTAAAACATGACAAGTGAGAAGAAATTTTGAAAACCCGTTTCTGAAATTTATTGTTTAAGAAACGGATTTAATTTTTTATTTTCTTAACAATGTTAAAAGGCTCTGGTTAGAAGTGCTCTCATTACACAAAACCCACAAAAATTAACTTCCGTCTCTCTTATATTAGTGAGGGAAAATATGTCCTAGTTACTTAAGTTAAAATCAGTTATCTATGGCATTATTTGTGAAATATTGTTTTGTGGCATTTGCTATAATTGTGCCAAACATTGATGGTATTTGGTGGAATTTTCTCTAAATGTTATATTGGATGTTGTGTCAATGGAGTGAATTTTGCATCTTCTAATGCACCACCATCAAACCTCAAAGCAGATAATTAACAAATCTGAAAAATTTCTTGTGTCTTCATATTTTAGTATTATGCTATGCCTGATAAAGTTTCGTGATTAAGCTATGTGATTAATCAAGTTTCAATTTTATAAAATTTTTAAAAACTATTCTTTTTGTCGTGATACTTTATTTCTTTTCTAGTATACTACAATACACATGTATTGATGTTAATTTAATACTTTTGGTTTAGACATATTATTTGTTTGATGATCTTTTAGAAAGAATATTTTGTGATATTTAACATAGTCATTCACTATATTGAAGTCTGAAGATCTTACTCTACATATAAAATACATGCCAAATTTTGTCAAACAAAATATTATATAGACCATATAAGTAAAAAAGAAAAAAATAAGTTTGTTTGAATAACATTCTTATAAATTTTAAATTGTAAATTTTATACTATTTATATAAATGTTCTATGGAAAATATATTTAAAATATGTATAGGATTCATGATAAATAAAAAAAGAATAGATAAAATTGGCAAACTAACTCAATTTTCATCTTAAATTTTCAAAAAGACTATGTACAGTTTTTGGATAAAGTGCAACGTACTATCATTATTACACATTTCCTTAACTGATTCTGAAATTCACTAAAACGGAGAATTTTCACAAAACATTTATTCACTCGAAAAAACTAACCAACGTTTGAGAACTTACTCCAATAACAGTTTTTTTTGTGATCAACCTCATCAGCACAATATCATCTATCTATTTCAAGTTTAGTAGTTCATAAATAAAGGATCTATATAAAATTTCAAGAGAAATTACCAATAATAACCTTTAACTCATATCTTTTTGCAAAAATTCCTCTTCGTCCATATTTTTTCAAAAATACCCCTCAACCTTTCAAAATTTCAATTTTACCTCAAATTTATTTTTGACCAAAACATAAAAATAATTTTCAACAATAATTTTTTTCTTGCCATTTTTTTATCTCATCATATTCCCGCAATTTTTTTATCAGCAAACTTTATTAGAATTAATAAGGAACCTTATTAGATAATATATTTATTAAGATGCATAAATTATCTTATTAAATTTAATAAGTTGACTATTCATTGCAACTTATAAGTTATCTTATCTTATTTAATCTTAAAAATATACTATTTAGAATTTTATCATACAAATATTCTCTTGAGTTTATGCATCAATGAGTCTATTAGGAATATTATTTGGCTTGATTTACTAACTTTAATCATTTTTAGTTTATTGACATTTATAACTTATCTTATTAGATGAATAAATATCCTATTATTAGGATTCATAATTTTATAAATTAAACTTTATAGATAACTGAGTTATAACCATCATTTTGGAGTTAAACATCGAGTGAGTCTCTTTAAGGATATAATATTTAGTTTGCTTTACTACTTTATCCTATAGATTTAGGCGTCCAATTAGTGTTTAGTTTTATTTCATTCAAGAGTTTTCATAGTCATTATCTTGGCTTTAATATATAATGGTTATGTATAGGCTATAGTATTTAGTTTGGTTTACTAATTCGAATCATTCCCTTGAGTTTAGACATCCAATTAGGATTTAGTGTTATAAATATACTATTTATAAGATATCTTATTAAACCTTATAAATGTTAAAGAATAATTGTGAGGTGAAAAATGTGGAAAAAAATTGAGATGGAAACTTTTTGGTTGGAAATTATTTTTTAGCGGGAAAAAAGTTCACAAAAAATTGAATTTTTTTAAAACAAAATTTCGGAAAATATATGAGGGCATTCTCGTCTTTTTGTTAATGAAGAGTAATTTTGAAAATATCCTAAAGAGCATTGGTAGTTTTGGAAATGACAAGAATAAAGAGTTATTTTTGAGAATGTCCCGATTTTCAATTTACAAAATAAATTAAAAACATACTCGTTACTTTTACAGATAAAACAACAATGTATATATAATATATTTATGATTTGGTAACCAAATTAGATAAACAATGATATGGAATCACCAGAAATCCAGAATTTTAATAAATAAAAAGCAGTGAAATTTCAAAAATAATAAAGAAATAATTGATGGAAAAGTGATAAATAAAAAAGTCATAGAGATTATGAGATTAAAGTATGAATTATCTCGAGCACTTGAGATTGAGAAGAGATCGTAATCGCAGTGTATTTTGACAATGAAGTATTGATTATTGAACTTTGATCTCTCTTTTTGTTTATGATCAGACAACAATAAACGTTAGTTTGTTTTTCTCTCTTAAAATCGAATCTTTCTATTTCTTTTTCAATGTCGGTGGTGCTCTGTTTTGTTTCTATTTAACGTTTTTCTTTTTTAATCAACCATTCAGTATATTTTATTAATTACCAACAAGGGTATATATATTTTACAACATACCTATTTACTAAAGGTTATGTCTTCTAAGAGACATCCTTAAACCTAAAGACACAAACTTACAAACAATCACAACTATTTGATTGTACCTATTCATACACACCTATTCGATTACATGAATCTTATAGTTTATACGAAACCCTAAAGTTGTTTAATGATATACGATGAAGACTTGATCATATTCCAACACTCCTCCTTGATTATGGTTTCATCATGACTCCTAGTTCCTCTCTTAAAGCTTCAAATCGTGATATGCTTAGAGATTTGGTTAGAATGTCTGCGACTTGAAACTCTCCTGGACAGTACTCAAGTTTGATTCTCCCTTCTTGCTCAGCTTCTCTTACAAAGTGATATTTGATGTCGATATGCTTTCTTCGACGATGTTGAACTGGATTCTTTCCTATAGAAATTGCAGATTGATTATCACATAAAATACAAGTACCTTTTTCAGTCTTGAATCGAGTTCATTCACTAAGCGTTGTAGCCATATTGCTTGATTTGCTGCAGAGCAAATCGCAATGTATTTGGCCTCAGTAGTTGATAGAGCCACTGTCTTTTGTTTGCTTGAATTCCAACAGCAAGCACCTGATCCTACCAATTCTGGTTCTTCTACTTGTTTGAATTTAATGCCGTAGTTCAAAGTACCTTTAACGTACCTTAGCACTCGTTTTGCTTCTTGGTAATGTTGCATCACTGGAGCAGACATGTAACGAGACAAATATGAAGTTGCATACATAATGTCTGGTCGTGAAGCACAAAGATATAGCAAACCTCTAATCATGCTTCCATACTTTGTAACATCTTCAAGTTTCTCCTTTAAAACTTCTTTTCTTTTGCCATTCGGTGTTAAATGTGTAAATAACATCTTGCAGTCTTGCATTTCAAATTTCTTTAGAAGCTTCTTGGCATAATTTTCTTGTGATAAGAATAAGCCACTTTCTGTTGGAATTACTTCCATGCCAAGGAAGAAACATAGTTCTCCTAAATCTGTCATCTCAAACTCATTCTTCATCTTTTCTTTGAAGTCTTCGATTTCTTCTAAGTTGCTTCCTGTGATTATAATGTCATCGACATACAAGCTAACCACCAAAATTTCGTTTGTACCTCTCTTTACATAGAGTGATGCATCTTTGATGCTTCTTTTGAATCCATGTTCGATGAAGTATCCATCAATTCGACCATACCATGCTATATGCACCTGTTTTAACCCGTAGAGTGCTTTGTGGAGTTTAAGGACTTTATCTTTGCTTCCTTCTTCTATAAATCCGGGAGGTTGTTCTATGTAGACCTCCCCCTCTTACTCGCCATTTAGGAATGCAGACTTTACATCCATTTGGTAAAGTCTCCATCTGTTTTGAACAACAATATCCATAATAGTTCTTATCGTATCATACCTTGAAACTGGTGCAAATGTTTCATGATAGTCCACTCCATATTCTTGTGTGAATCCTCTGGCCACCAATCTTGCTTTGTGTTTAATGGCGTCTCCACTTGCATTAGTCTTCAAACGAAAGATCCATTTAACACTAATCACATTTTTGTCACTCGGTCTTTCAGCAACACTCCATGTTTTGTTCTTCTTTATCATACGCAGTTCCTCCTCCATGGCTTTTAACCATTCTTCATCTTGTAATGCTTCTTCTAAGGCTTGTGGTTCTTTAGCCATCATCATGCATACCTCATGGATAAGTGCCTCCTCTTCAACTTCAGTTGTTATTCCCATTAAATCGTTGATTGATCGAAGTCTTCTAAGACCAACTGATTCTTCTCCTCCTTGAATATGACCATGATTCGTATTTGAGATTTGAAGTTGATTAAAAGCATTACTTACTTTGTCTATTTGATCATTTAGATCATCTCCTTTTCCTTGTTCTCCTGTGTTTATTTTGACATGCGATATGATAGATTTTTCTTCGGTTTTTCAATCATTGCTCCATGTCTTCTTCTCACAAAAGGTAATGTCACTTGAAACTTCGACCTTTTCTTCATTTATCAAGTACACACGATATCCTTTTGACTCGTTGCTGTAACCTACAAATATCCCTTGTTTGGCCTTTGTGTCGAGTTTTTTTGTCTTTTCATCCGGTATGTGTATGTAGCAAACACATCCAAAAACTTTCAAGTGTTCAACACTTGGTTTCTTTCCACTCCATATCTCCAATTATGTAACTACTTTCTCCAATGATTTTGATGGCAATCGGTTTTGAAAATATGTTGATGTTGCTATTGCTTCTCCTTTAGCATCGATCTTGCCATCTCTACAAGTGTCCTGTTTTTTCTTTCAACAATACCATTTTGTTGTGGAGAATAAGGAGTTGTTACCTCATGATGTATGCCACTCTCTTGACATAACTTTTTGAATTCATTTGAAAAATATTCTCCTCCTCCATTGGTTCTTAGTCTTTTTATCTTCTTCTCCGATTGATTCTCCACAAATGGTTTGAAGATCTTGAACTTTGACAACATTTCACTTTTGTTTCTCATGAATTAGACCCATGCCAGCTTAGAGTAATCATCAATGAATGTAAGGACCACACACATCTGAATGAACAAGTTCTAGTGTTTGACTTGTTTTGCTTTGCGATTTCTTTGGAAAGCTTTTCCTTGATTGCTTTCCCATCTCACATGATTCACATACATCTCTTGTTACTGCAAACTTTGGAAGATCTTTTACTGTCTTCAACTTCTGCATTTGCTCCATCTTGTCATAGTTTACATGACCCAATCGCTTATACCATAAACTCGTTTTCTCTTGTTTTTTTCGCATGCTACATATGTTTCTTCACTCGATCTTTTCAACTCAATTGGAAAGCTTTTATCCTTCATCTTAATGTCCATAATCTTCCTCATTTTTGGGTCTTGGATAATGCAATTTTCATTCTCAAAAATCAGTCGATATCCATTGGATATAATTTGAGAAACACTTAGTAAATTCCTTGCCAATTCTGGTACATATAGGACGTTTTTGATGATGTGATCTCCTCCTTTTTTTGTTGACACTTGTATGTCTCATTTTCCTTAAGATATGACTTTACCACCATTCCCAATTCGAATGGTTATCTTCTTACTTCGATCCAGATTGATGAAGTGTCTTGAATCTCTTGACATGTGATTGGTACAGCCGCTGTCCACTAGCCAAGATTCATCGCCTAAATTTGAATTCTCTTTATCTTCAACAACACTAAAAAGCATGTGACACTCATCTACACTTTCACCATCAGATTCTTCTAGACTTAGGTGTGCTCTTTCATTCTTTCTAAGTCGACATTCTTTTGCTATATGTCCTGGTTTGTTACAGACATAGCATTTCTTCTCATAGGTTAGACTTCTCTGTGAACCATTCTCTTTCTTTTTTCTGAAACAATCGACCTTATTGTGATTCTTCATCTTGCACACGCCACACCACTTGTTTGTCTTCTCATGGCGGTTTTTCTTTCGCTTGTTATCTCCTCTTGAGCCAAGCTTCTCGAGAAGATGATGCATAAGCGATTCTAGGAAAAATTGATTCCGATACTGCACTTTGCAAAATCTGAAGCGCCATCATATCCTGAAGCAATAGGTCTTCTCTTTCTCTTGTTGCTTGAGGTGTGGCTTGAGTGGTTGGAGTGTCTGTGATCCCATTCTCAATCACATCCCAAAGTTTTCTGGTTTTCATAATTATTGTCAATTTGATTTTCCCTAAATTGTAGGAATCTCCATTGAAGATAGGAATGATTTGATGCATCGTTGTCTCCATGTGCTCTGATACCATATTGAACTTTGATCTCTCTTTTGTTTAGGATCGAACAACAACAAACGTTAGTTTGTTTTTTTCTCTCTCAAAATCAAATCTCTCCATTTCTTCTTCAATGTCGATGGTGCTCTGTTTTGTTTCTGTTTGACGTTTTTTTTTAATCAACCAATAAGTATATTTTATTAATTACCAACAAGGGTATATATATTTTACAAAATACATATTTACTAAAGCTTATGTCTTCTAAGATACATCCTTAAACCTAAAGACACAAACTTACAAACAAACACAACATTCGATTGTACCCGTTCATACACACCTATTCGATTACATGAATCTTATAGTTTATATGAAATCTTAAAGTTGTTTAATAATATACGATGAAAAATTGATCATATTCCAACATTGATTACCATGATAACAAGAGAAGAAAATCTCTTTAATTTGTGTATAATGTGATGGATTCTCGTGTCCATCTAAATAAATCGATTTTGTTTTTTGAATTTTATTTTTGAATTTCTAATTACTAAATTTAGTTCTAATTGACTAAATAAATTTAAGAACCCATAAACATATCACATTTATAGCAGAAAAAAAAATCAAAATATAAAAGTAAAATATCTTTTATTTAAGTGTCATATCATTTAGAATGATGAAACCTTGTCATCACAATTTTCTCTTCTATTTTTTCTAATTTGATAAATTACTAATAAATGATAAAACAAAAATTTAATATCTATATATATTATTTTTATTAAAAAAAACACTCATGATTTTTGCTTATCGCACAAACATGTGTAAGAAATAATACAATTTGGTAACGGAATAAAATGAACACAATATACAAGAAAACACAATTTTATAAGAATATTAAGAGTAATATCTGATGGTACAACGATAAAATAGAATAATAGATTGTGATATACAAGTATAGATTATCTCGAGAATGTGAAAAAATGATAACAGATCATGAGAGTGAAGTATTGACTATTTGAGCTCTGAGAGAAAGATAATATTTTAAGTTGTGAATAATGTAATAGATCATGTGACTTAATAAAACTTATTGATCATGCGGGGTTGAATAAAACTTTATAAAAAATTTCAAGTTGTGCGTTCTTTAGCCCACTTACCTACTGATCATCAAGTACATCTTTCAAACTCGTATGAGGAAGCTAAAGAAATAGAGGTCTGGGTGGATATTGTTGATGATGAAGTAGATGCCATGAACCAAAACCACACTTGTGTTGAATCCAATCAACAGGCAAGAAGACATTGCATTCTTGATGAATTTTCACAATCAAATACAAAAGCAATAGTGAAATAGAGTAAAACACGGTGATAATAAGAGCTAAAGGATTCACTCAAACCTATGGAGAACACTACAAAGAAAAATTTGCGGCATTTGCCAAACTCCTCACGGTAAGAGTTGTTCTTATCTTAGTTACTAACTTCTCTTGAGATTTTTGGCAGATGGATGTTAAGAACACTTTCTTACAAGGAGAGTTGGAGGACGAAGTTTACATGCACCCTACTTCAGGCCCACAGAACATTATTCCACACAAGAAAGTACTTAGACTCCATAAGGCTATCTATGGTCTCAAGCAGTCTCCAGGAGTCACAAGCTAAGCACCAAACTAATGGAGAAGAGTTTTGGGAAGTGCCAATCATACCATTTACTTTTTATGCTACAAAGTGAAAGAGGTATCATTGTGGTGCTTGTATGTGGTGATGATAAAGAATGATATTTCGAACTTTTCAATCAATCAAAATCTTGATTACAAATTTTCATATAGATGAGTCACAAATTAATTGCACTTTTGCAACTGATCTACAACTCCATGGTCCATCACTAGCAGATTAGTTACAAAAATTGCAATTGATATGTGACTCCATTGTCCATCAGTTGCAAATAATTTGCAAACAGTGCAACTCATACATGACTAAGTCAAATTATTTCAAATCAGTCTCAGTTTAGTCGATGAAGTATATGCCTTAAAAGCAATTGCTCCCAAAGAGACTCGACATTGCTGTTACAAGTGTAAAACAAAAAAGTCTTAGCATAAGAGCTACTTGACAACCAAAATTCTTCGAGAGTATTTCCGAACACTATTATATATAGTATACCAAATTATGTAAGTGTTTTTTTTCTCTTGGAAGAAGAACGGAAAGCCTAAGCTCTCTATATATGTCTGATATTAAAAATGGTAGCACATAAAACATGTCATCTACACAACAAAATTATTTACTAAACAAAAACAATACATTCAATGTAGTGCAAGGAAATTGAAACTGAAAGACATATATATTAACAAGTATATATACATTCCTCAACGTATGTATGATATATTTGGAAAACTCATACATAAAGTAATCCTACGTTTGATAACATGATGCAAAATATCATTTAGTAATGCAAATTTATGATTTCACACTTTTCAATCAATCAAAGACTTGAATTACAAAATTTTATATAGATCAATAAAAAATTAGTTGTACTTTTGAAATGATATGCAACTCCATGGTCCATCAGGAGTAAATCAATTGCAAAAATTGCGATTGATATGCAACTCCGTCAATCAGTCGCATATAAGTTGCAAACAGTGCAACTAATATGCGACTAAATTAAACAATTTCATATCTATCTCCATTTACTAGATGATGTATATGCCTTAAAAAACAATTGCTCCCACAGAGACTCGACACTGCTGTTATTAGTGTAAAAAGTATTTGCTAGCCTAGTAGCCTTTAACTACTAAAATCCTTCGAGTGTATTTCTGAATACTATTACATATAGTATATAAAATTATGTTAGGGTTTTTTGTTTTATCCTTGGAAAATGAATAGAAAGCCTAAACTCTCTATACATATTCGATATTAAAGTTGGTAACACATAAAAATGTCATATATGCTATATAATTATTTATAAAAACAAAAACAACAAATTTGATGTAGTGCAAGGAAATTGAAGTTGAAACACATATAAGTTAACAAGTATATATACATTCCTCAACTTATATATGATATATTTGCAAAACACATACATAAAGTAATCCTAAGTTTGATAGCATGATACAAAATATCATTTAGTAATGCAAATATATGATTTCAAACTTTTCAATCGATCAAAATCTTGAATTACAAATTTTCATATAGATTAGTCACATATCACTTGCACCTTTTGCAACTGATCTGCAACTCCATGGTCCATCAGTAGCAGATCAGTTGCAAAAGTGCAATTTATATGCGACTCCATTGTCAATCAGTTGCAAATAAGTTAAAAACAGTGAAACTCATATGCGAAAAATTAATCTGTTTCAAATCAGTTTCCATTAGTTGCTGATGTATATGCCTTAAAAACAATTGCTCCCACACACACTCGACACTGATGTTGTAAGTGTAAAAAGATAATTCTTAGCCTGGTAGCCACTTGACTAATAAAATCCTTTGAGAGCATTTCCAAACATTATGATATATCGTATACGACATTATGTTAGAGTTTTTTATTTTTTCCTTGGAAAACAAACAAAAATCCTAAACTCTTTATATATGTAAGATATTAAAGTAGTAGCACATAAAACATGTGATCTATAATATAAAATTATTTATAAAAACAAAAATAATACATTTGATGTAGTGCAAGGAAATTGAGACCGAAAGATATATATGTTAACAAGTATATGTGCATTCTTCAACGTATATATGATATATTTGCAAACACCATATATAAAGTCATAGTAAGTTTGATAACATGATATAGAAATATCATTTAGTAATGCTAATATATGATTTAGAACTTTTCAATCGATCAAAATATTGAAATACAAATTTCATATAGATGAGTCATAGATTAAATGGACTTTTTGCAATTGATCTGCAACTCAATGGTCCATAAGTTGATCAGTTGCAAAAGTGCAATTGATATGCGACTCCATTGTCAATCAGTTGTAGATAAGTTGCAAACACTGAAACTAATATGCTATTGAATTAAACAGGTTCAGATCAGTCTCAGTATTGTCGCTGAGAATTATGCCTTATAAGAAATTTGCTCCCACTAAGACTAGAACACGACTTTTATAAGTAAAAAATATTTCTTAACCTTGTAGCCACTTGACTACTAAAATCTTTTTAAGAGTATTTCGAACACTATTACATATAATATACCAAATTATGTTAGGGATTTTGTTTTTTCCTTGGTAAACGAACGGAAAGCCTAACTTCTCTATATATGTGTGATATTAAAAGTGGTATCACCTAAAACATGTCATCTATACTATAAAATTATTTATAAACAAAAACAAAAAGGAAATGGAAATTGAAATACATAAATGTTAACAAGTATATATACATACCTCAAAGTATATATGATATATTTTAAAAATTAATACATAAAGTCAACCCTAATTTGATAATTTGATATGAGATATTTAAGCAATGAAAATTTATGATTTCAAACTTTTTTTTATCGATCAAAATCTTGAATTTAAAATTTTTATATAGCTTAGTATCATATATATTTCACTTTTTGCAATTGATCTTCAACTCCATGGTCGATCAGTCGCAAATCAATTGCAAATAGTGAAACTGATCTACGACTCCATGGTCAATCAATTGCAAAATTTTCAACTGATATGCGACTGAATTAAACAGTTTCAGATCAAACTCAGATTAGTCACAGATGTATAAGCCTTAAAAAAATTGTTTCCCCAAAAATCAAACACGACTGTTATGAGTGGTAGAAATATTGTCTTAGCCTAGTATCCACTTGACTACTAAATTTTTTCGAGATTATTCCGAACATTTTGCAAGATTGTCATCAAACTAGGTAGGCTCCAACAAGCTTTCCTAAGCCATGTAAGGCCTCCACGGCTTAAGCTTTATCGAGCACTACTTTGCTCTTACAGATTCGCTTGTCTCCCAAAAGCTTGATCATTTTGTCAACGTCCACACACAAGGGAATAGAAACACACAAGACACGTGATTCCTTGCCAAGCTTAGTTTCTTGGTGGACTGGTGTCCCATACACCACGCGTGAGTAGTCTTCGAACAACCCGAGGACTTTTTGTGCTTTGTGAGATCTCTAAGACATGAAGGACATGTCACGAGGAATACATTCAGTCATAGTAAGGCTAAGGTCGTTGGTTACAGTACCAAAAAACAGTGGATGTAACAGTGGGGAAGATACTGGCGAATATCTCGTGGGCTCCAAAGGGAGAAAGTCTGGCTGGTCCATCAAACCATAAAAAAGTGGTTAGGATACAAGAAGCTTACAAATTAAGCTCATCGATGGCGAGATGAAATGGAGCATCCAGGTCATCAACACAAGAGGGTGCAGACTCATCTCGCGATTCACATAAGGCGTCTAGTGGTTGTGTTTCCTAGCGAGCACAAATCATTCCACAGACAAATCTGGTAACAGACAAGGAAGGTGTTTGTATGCGATTACCTTGTCTCAGTGGTGTTTTGATGGAAAGTTGGCCAAGCGTAGGAGTGGCCTTGCCTAGCTCTGATACCACTTCTAGTGCAGTGCAACAACAGATCTAGGGTTCTCTGAGGAGATCCGTGCAGATGGCTTGGTAGTAACAGACATATCAGGATCTCTGGATAAGATCCTTGCAGTGGCGGCGGGGATCTCTACTGAATTAGCTAAGGGGTCGTCTACTGAGGTTTTGAAATTGAAGTTCACGAAAAATCATGTTTCTAACATGTGGGATGCTTGGTGCATGCGACAATGGATAGGATTTTGAGGTGCTCTCTTAGGATTTTTGAGAATTCTCTTTTTTTTTGACAAAAATATTAGAGAGGGGCAGTACAAGAGAACACATCTTTTACAACTCCATATTTCGTGGTTCTTCGTGTCTTGCACGTCATAAGCCAAAAAACGTTGTAAAAACGTCGTAAAAATTAACAATGCCTTATTTTCGTTGTTAAAACGTCATAAAACAGACGTTGTAAAAACGTTGTACAATGTAGAGGGCGTTGTAAACTCGATGGCAAATTAAACGTAGTAAGTTACTTGCTAAATTTACAACTAACTTACAACGTATTGTTTACAACTAATTAGGGTCGAAATGTGTTACAACGTATTAAAGTCGAAATTATTTACAACCAACTAAAGACGAAAATTTACAACCAACTAAAGACGAAAATGTTACAACTATTTAAAGACGAAACTGTTTACAACGACTTAACGACAAAATTTTTACAACGAGTTAGAGACTATGATTTGTTTTTAAAAAAAATTAAAATTATTAAATTAAATATTTGTAATTAATTAAAATTATGACATGAATAAAATAAAATTATTATATAAAATTAAAATATAAAATTAAAATGTTTTTACAAATTTTAATTATAAATTACAAAATATTTAAGGGAGTAATTCGTCGAACATGTCCGAACTACGGTCGTCCTGATCTTCAGCCACTTGCTCGTTCAAATCGATCTCTACGGCCACTTCTGGTGTCGAGGAAGTATGCGGCGGTGTATGCCTTTGATGATGGGACTGTGACTGTGTCTCTGGCACCTTCGAGGAAGTAGAAGACGATGTGGTGCCGTGCAGCATGTCACTGTAATGTACACGGCGTGTATGCTTACGGTGTGCCATAATTTGTAATACCTACAAAAGAATGTTCCGTATTAGACATTGGATTGTATACTACTAAATAATATATAAACCCTAAATTCTAAATTCCGTATCTACTACATAATTTCTAAACAACCTATATATATATATGTTCTAAATCATATATTTGCCAAAAAAAAATTGTAGAGAGAAGGGAGAAAGGAATACCTGAGAGAGAGATTGTGGAATGGAGAATGATGGAATGATGTTGCAAAATTGGTGATATATTTATAAGGAATACGTGGAGTTGTAAAAGAGTTGGGAATTCATGTTACATCGTAAAAGAGTTGTAAAGTTAAGGTTGAATTTACAACGTAAGCGATGTAAAGAGGTTGGGAAAGGTGGATTCAATGTACCATAACGGTACAATACAAAACGTCGTAAAGACGTTGGAGATAAAAAAACGTCGTAAAGACGTTGTTAAGTGCCAACACCTTTACGACGTTTCCTTAGGCGACGTCGTAACGACGTTGGACCAAGAAAACGTCGTAAAGACGTTGGCACTTAACAATGTCTTTGCGACGTTTTTTTTGGCCCAACGCCGTAGATATATAATGTTGCGGTAGATTTATTTAGACTTTGAAGACAATTTTATTTGTGTTTGATGGTAGATTTTCATTTACTTGGCATTGTATTTAACGATTGTAGACATTTCAGCTCCGTGTATTATTATATCCTCGCAATGGTAGACTTATTCATTTTTGATGGTAGATGTTTATGCTCTCCAAAGTAAAATTATGTATATGCAATAGTATATACCTATTTGTATTTGATGGTAGAATTTCTTTTTAAAGCTATGGTTAGAAATTTTTTCCTTTCCTTCTTAGATGCTGCACGACCCATCTTGTTCTTTGAAAGTTGATTATCTGTCTATCAAAAATAAGTCTTGGAAGTCGCCATATAAATATGTGGGAATTAGACAAAAGAACATGTAAAAATTCTACCATTATATCAAAAGTAAGTCTACTGTTAATTTAGCGGCGAGAGAGCTCGTGAATATGACAAGGCAAGAATTCCGGGGACTAGCTGGAGCAAGGTTTCTATAGTTCGATCTTAAGTCGTTGCTAGATTCAAGGTTTCCTGTGATGAATATATATGTGAAAGAATCTTAATGTTCTCAATGGATACTATTTTTGAATAAGAGTAACATGAACAAATACATCACTCTCAATTGCTTTAATTCATACATTTTTTGCTACAAATCTATTAATACTACTTGGATTCATTCAATAGAGAGAGCTACTAATGAAGCAACAAATGAATAACATGACTCTTTTAATATGAAGAACATGCCAAACCAATCAAAAACTTTTAAAAAATAAATCTAAAGTCAACCAATCACCATCCATGTGACTCAATTACGTTTAATGTATACATTGCTTAGATATTAAAAAAAAACCGAATCATATATCACGTGTCTCACGTTAGCAAAAAATTACAAAAATAAATATCGTGTCCCTCGTTGCTAAGTAAATTACTCTTAAAAAGTCACGAGCTCCGTAGGTTCATGCCGTTCGTCTTCTATATAAGAAGCATGAAACCGTTACACTTATAACACCATCAACAATATATATATATATATATATATATATTCTTCTGTTAGGGCAACTATGGCAGATTCGAAGAGGAAGGTGATTGTGTTTCCGACCAAAAATGAATTGTCGAAAGCAATGGCTAAGTACACTGCAGATCTTTCCAAAGAGATCCTCAAAAAGAGAAAAGTATTCACCGTTGTTCTCTCCGGCGGCGACCTCATTGATTGGCTAGGGTCTCCAAATCTTCTCTGATTAAACGTTTTTTTTATATAAATTAAGAAACTCCAAAATTTATGATGATCTACTTAATCAAACTTTGCAGAGACTTGTTGAAAGATCCTTACATTGATACAATCGAATGGGAAAAGTGGCACGTCTTCTGGGTCGACGAGAGGGTTTGTGGATGGTATCATCCAGACAGCAACTACAAACTTGCCAAGGATGGTTTCCTTTCCAAGGTTTCATTATAACTTATCATGAAAACCTTAAAAATAATTCATATTATAATATTATAACTTTTTAATTATAAAATTAAACTGCTTAATACAGATAATAATAAAAAATATAAGTAATTTTGTTTTGAAAGTTTGAAACAGAAATTTAATTTAAAAACATAATATAATTTGGGAGAAAAGTAAATATTTGGCTTTTTGTTTTTTTTTGGTAAATTATATATATATTTTTTTGGTGCGATAAGGTTCCCATTCCAAAAGAGAACATACATGCAATCGACGAAAAAGAAGCAGCTGATGGTAACGCTAAGCTTTGTACGAAGCTGTACGAGGATTGTCTGAAAGATCTAATCAACAAAAATATAATCTCAAAATCCCAAAAGACAGGATTACCTGAGTTCGATCTACAACTTCTAGGGATGGGTCCTGATGGTCACATGGCGTCTCTCTTCCCAGGCTTTCCTCAGAACAAAGTAGAGGACAAATGGGTCACTCACATTCTCGACTCTCCTAAATTGCCACTAAAGAGGATTACATTTACTTTATCGGTCATTAACTCCGCTTTGTACAATCTTATGGCTGTTTGCGATGCGCCACAGGCCGAAGCCGTGGCTGATATCCTCAAGGACAACGATCAAACCAAGCCCTCTGCTCATCTTAGTGCTCAAGTTGAGAATGTTTGGTACCTAGACCAAGCAGCTGCTTCAAAGCTCTTAGAGCACCCATATAAAATGGAGCTTGATTTTTAATCTCTATGTTGCTTTATGTTGAATAATGTGGCTTATGCATTTATCGTACCAGATGTATCAACGCCGATTTGTTGTTTCATGAATTTACTTGTTGTCTTAAACAGTGAAAAATGCTATAAAATAATCAGAATTTCTAGTTTACTAAATCGAATTTGTATTACAAATTCTGAATATTATACAAGTGAATTGCAATGTTATTTTTTAAAATGTTAACTAAGAATTCAAAATATTAGTCTGTTAGATAATTGTTAATTTCCCAAAAGAAATAGTTTTTTTTTTTGTTTTTGAAATCATCGATCACTGCAAGAATTAGTTAATATCTTATTACAACAACACGTTTACTATGTGGTGCATGATAATCTTCATTCAATTGGGTTCAATTATTTTGTATATGCTATGAAGCCATATTTATATAACCGATATAAGAGAGTAGTTTGCCGGTTGAAGTAAATTGGTGACAAATATATTCTCTTATTTTTGTGGACATATATATATTTCTCTTATTTAGTTATCATTGTAAAAAATTAAGTCCCAACAAAATAAGTTTATTCGTGATACCCGGATTTCAGGTAAGGTTTTACAAAATTGATTTTG
>JAKUCM010001752.1:0-29806 GCA_023374145.1 Lepidium sativum
GTAAAGCAAGAGAAAATGGATTCGGTTCATGGAGCTTGTGAGGATGAACTGAAGAAGCAGAAAGCTTACTTTGCAGAGATCGACGCATTTGAGCTGCCAATAGAAGAGGTATCTAGTAGCGACTTGGACTAAGTTAAGAGCTAACAGTCTTACGGATATCAAAGAGACCATAACCCGTTAGTATTCATGTGTAGCTAAGGAGTCGTCTCACAGGGAATGTTCCACTGATCTCATAATTGACACACTTGAAATGCCAACTTTTGTGTATACAAAAGATCTATCGGTATATAATATTTGACATCGTTTCAGTATGAGAATGGTCCTGGTTCTAGATAAGACATAAATTGGCAAAAAGCCTCTCCACAACACAACCTTAACAAACTATATATATACTTCACACAGTTACATTCACACATCAAGCACTATAATACTGTGTCTTTCAATGAGGCAAAGTAACTCATAGAACGAATCAAGAACTCACTAGATTCACATAATCAAGCTTTATTTATGTGGCTGATGATGAAAGCTTTATCAGTGGTTCCATTATCTCTTCGGACTCTCCATTGATCCAGATAACAGAGCCCTCTTCAGACTCCCCATTGAAGAACTACATCCAATTTGTCCACCATTGGAGTAACACAGAGTCGAGGTTGGTGACGACCTAACCACATCTTCTTCCTCGTTAACGTACGGCGATTTTTTGTTATGAATCAGTCCTTGTTTCAAAGAATGTGGTGGCGATGAGGAAAGGGAAGAGGACGAAGACGTAGAAGACCAAGAAAACGATGAGTTGATCGTCTTCTTGCTACGGTAACTACTCCGGAGATTAGTAAACATGGACATTGACAGAAATCTGCGTAGTTTTGATCTCATCTTGCTTTGTCTCTTCGGTGTCGACAAAAGTCCGGAGGAGTAATACGACGGAGGCGGTGTTAGCGGCAGCGGAAGAGAGGAATCAGAGCAGAGATTGTTCTTAGGTGTACCTGGCCTTGACTCCCATATGAACGGTATGGAGGCTCCACCATAATAGGAGCATCTATCTTCATCGATTACATAGTCATTTCTAAACCTTCCAGACATTAGTCAGGTTTTGATCAGAAGAGATGTACGAAAATGGAAACAACAAGTCCTAGTTTCACAATTCTATAGAGGGTGACAAAAGCAGCATCTAAACTTATAAGAGCATGTGTAAGTTTGCCGATGAAACAAAAGAATCTTTTTCTTTGCACGATTGTACATAATCGTGGGTATATATTCTGTTTTTTCATATAAAAAATATATCGAGTTTTCTATATAAAATAATTTCATATGGATGAGCATATTACAAGTATATAGAAGACAATACATAGGAAATAAAATGGTTAGATAATAAATGAAAGGTGGCAATCTTACTGCTCAATGTGTATGCACATTACTTAATGCGTTTTCATTAATTATATGATAGAAGCCGTGTGGATCACATCTTTGGTAAATAGTTACTAAAAATATTCAACAAAAACATCATGCATTGCTTAGAATATTCGATAATTGTATCAAATATGTAACCTAATGTCTGATTCTTCTATCTAAACCTTTGTGTTCGGTCTTCTTATTATTAAGGAAATAATTAATGACTAGCTAATCAACATCTAATGAAGAAGACTTCACACCTACTAAGACTATGAAACCTTGTTTGTCGTAATATGTACAACTATTCAAACAAAAAGTTTGGGCATGTTTACACCCAAAATAAATTACGAGTACATTTAGTGACAAATCGGATAATATATATACTTTTTCTCCTCTAAGTGTCTCAGTTTGGCGCATAATCGATGGTTTAAAAGTCTCTCTACGGAGGTGACATCATGCTCAAGTATTTCGGTATGGGTGCATGATTGATGGTTCCAAAAACTTCTTTTTCAAAGATTTATCAAATTGGAGTAAGTCAGCATCAGAGTTCATCTTTCGAAGTCAACCTAATTTCATGTAGACAGTTGAGTATGTATGGCCGTAATTAATAAGACCACACAAAGTTAGTTAGAGAGCTATGACCGAAAGCTCCACCTATTTATTTCACGCTTATATTAATTATACTTCTATATAGCACGAGAAAATTTTGTCGATTTTTGAATATTATAATCGTATCTTTTTTTCTTTTGTCAAACAAGAATCCTTCGAAATGTGTATAATTTATTCGTCTTTGCATGGTCTTCAGTGTTTAGCAAAATCACTCAAACATCATCAGAGCTTGATATAGTCATATATTCAAAATTAAAAATACTAATTTTCTTCCTTTCCAATACAAGACTACTTGGAACTTGACAAGGCAAAAGAGTTAATAATCATTAACATAAGTCATATAATTCTGCCACGGGTTGAAGAATCTCCTCACAATTCGTATATCCTATTCTTTTCAGAGACGAGAAACTCTGATGACCAAATTCTCAAAGCCCTAAATGGTTGCCTCTTGAAAATTCACTGTCTAGTTCCACCTTATGAGGACAATGGGAGAGATTTTGCCCTGGTTTGGAAATAAGACATTGAAGTTACTATCAACTGATAAGAACCTCATCAAAATAAGAATCAAGTACAAGAGCCAAGTTTTCCTTGCCATGTTTATATATGGGACTCATGAACGCCAACACATGAAGGAATTATGGGACATGATCCAAACCTGATAACAGTTGGGGATGGCCCATGTTTTCTCACCGGAGACTTTAATAAGATCAGATACAATGCAGAGAAAAACAATGGACCAACTAGACATGAGCAGTCGTCAGATTTCAGGAATTTCTTGTTGGATTGATTACAATAATATGGGCCTAAAACACAATTAAGTAGACCAAGCTTAATCAATATAAAGCTCACGACAAGACCCATTGATGAATCAAGAATCGGTGAAGAATGTGCGATGAAAAACAAAACCCACATATACATATATATATATATATATATATATATGAGAGAGGAAGTAGGATCAAGAATACAGAAAATAACAGATTCTTCGAATCTACAAATTCTACTGTAACAATGGCTCTTCCTAGAGGATGAAGCAGATCGGAGTTAAAGCTCTAATTGAAAGCACAACAACATAGAGGATAACGTGGTGCTAAATCGTTTAAGCTCAGAAGTTTATCTTCGTCTCCGATCAAGAAGATATCCATTAACAGTCAGCAATAGAAGCTGCCATCTCTCGTTTGTCAACATCTCAAATAAGAATCACTCGAGGTCCAACAATCTTAAACGATTTACAAAACCCGAAGAGAAGAACTAAAATGACAATACACAGAATCATTCCCGACTTATCCAAAATGCAGCCGCTCACCGGAGCTAATTACAGAAGGTGGTCGGAGGAATTGTTGTTCTTCTTCCAAGAAACCGATCTTGAGTATGTTTTATTAGAAGACGAAGAATCAATCGGAGGAACTGATATCGCCGATATCTCTCAAGGTTCTTCAAAGAAAGCTTCACAAGACTCTGTTAAATCAGAACCCAAGAAATTAAAAAGGGAAGGGTGCTTTGAAGACCACAATCGTACTTGCAGAGGACATATACTGCGACATCTCTCGGAGAAGTTGTTTGATATATATGTGAACTTCGATTCAGCTAAGGAAATCTGGATCAACCTCAAAAAGAAATACGGAGGAGAAGATGAAGGAAAAAAACAATATATTACTTCGCAATGGACGAACTTCAGAGTCAGAGATGACATTCCGGTGCTTGATCAACTCCACGACTATGAAACGATAGTCTCAAGAATTCAAGCCGAGGGAATGAAAATCGACAATCAACTAGCTGCTCTTGTTCTGATTGATAAGCTGCCTCAATCCTGGAACAACTACAGATCTAAACTCAAACATGATAAAAGGAGAATGAACCTCGATGAACTGATCTCAGACATACTCATTGAAGAGGCTAATTTGAGGTATCACAATAAAATTCTTGAATCCAGATCTTACAATTCTGATGCAAATCTTGCAGAAAGCTACAGAAGAAAGGGAAAAGAAAAGTGAAAATCCAAAGATCAAGTAACAGGATTGAATCAACAACATTCAGTCGGATTCAAGAAAAAGATGAAATGCTGGAACTGTGGCAAAACCGGTCACAAACGATATGAATGCAAACAACCACTGCGGAAAAAGAAAGAAACTGAAGTCAATATAACAGAAGACATTGTGGCTGTGGTCACAGAAGTTTTTGCCGCCACAGATAAGGTTGAGTGGATCATAGATTCTGGCTGCACAAGGCACATCTGCAATGAGAAAAGACTCTTCAAGAATCTAGAAGAATACGAGAACCATACAGTCTACTTGGGTGATGCTAGAGGACTGAAAGTGGAAGGAATCGGAGAAGTTGAACTTAAACTATCTTCAGGGAGATCTCTTACCTTAACTAGAACTCTCTTTGTGCCTGAAATGCGTAGGAATCTGATATCTAGTGCATTGATCATGAATGCTGGTGTAAAACAAACTATAGATGCTGGAATGATTGTGTTGAGTAAGCATGATGTCTATGTAGGAAAAGCCTATTGCTGTGGAAACTTGTTTGTGTTGGAAACTGAAAATTTGAATAAAGAGAAATGTTCTGTGTATATAGTCTCTGGATTCGATTCATGGCATAATAGACTCAGACATTTAAATGTTAAGTCTATGAAAAGATTAAAACAAATGAATCTAATACAAGATCATATTGTGTTTAGTTCAAACAAATGTGAAACCTGCATAGAGGCTAAACACTCCAGAACTCCATTTAAAAATCAGAAACTTCGTTCATCATCACTGCTTGAACTAATACACTCTGATGTTGCAGACTTTAAAAATACCACAAGCAGAGGTGGAATGAACTATTACATCACCTTTGTGGATGACTTCTCACGTTTTTCCAGAGTGTATCTACTAAAGACGAAGAATGAAGCCTTTGAGTACTTTGTCAAGTTTAAGAATGAATCTGAGAGACAACTAGACACTAAACTGAGAAGACTGAGAACAGACAGAGGTGGTGAGTACATGTCAAGAAAATTTTGTGACTACTGCTCAACTGAAGGGATCATTCACAAAACAACAGCTCCATACTCGCCACAACAGAATGGAATCGCTGAAAGGAAGAATAGAACTCTCAAAAATATGATGAATGCAATGCTCCTAAGTTATGGGATGAGTGATCAATTGTGGGGGGAAGCAGTCTTATGCGCAAGCCATATACTAAACCGAGTACCTCACAAGAAAGCTTTGGACACACCATACAAACTATGGAAGGGACACCCACCAAACTTAAGATATCTCAGGACGTGGGGATGTCTGGCAAAGATAGGAATCCCTGATTTCAGAAGAAACAATATAGGTTCAAAGACGATCGACAGCATCTTCATTGGGTATGCTTCAAACAGTGCAGCATACAGATGCATCACCTATAACAAAGAAAACAAATATCTGGGACACGTGATAGAGTCAAGAGACGTGGAGTTTCTAGAGAATACATTCCCATTCAAAAGGACTTCGGACCAGACATGTGTTCCAAAACCTGTTACACAACATGAGGAAGAACAAAGTAACACAGAGAGCTGTTCAAACAAAAGAGGTCATGAAGATACCGATGTTGTCGAACCAAGAAGAGGCAAGAGATACAGGAGAACTACAGACTATGGTGCTGACTTCATAACATATTTCATCACAGATGAAAATGAGCTTAATGAGGAAATTGTTCTTATCTTTCTGTTGGAAGAAGAACCAGTGACTTTCTCAGAGGCTATGAAATGCATTGATGCATCGTTTTGGAAAGAAGCTATAGATAACGAATTCGAGTCCATTACTTCTAATCACACATGGGAACTAGTGGATCTTCACACAGGATGCAAGCCTATGAAATGCAAATGGATAATGAAGAAGAAACTCAAAGCTGATGGGTCTATAGACAAATTCAAGGCTCGGTTAGTTGCACAAGGTTTCACTCAAAAGCAAGGAATAGATTTCTTCGACACATATGCTCCAGTCACAAAGATAGCCTCCATAAGAATCCTGCTAGCAGTAGCTTCATCACACAATCTGGTGGTTCACCAAATGGATGTGACCACAGCATTCTTGAATGGAGATTTGGACGATGAGATCTTCATGACACAACCAGAAGGTTATATAGTGGAAGGACAAGAGATGAAAGTATGTAAATTAAAGAAATCACTATATGGCCTGAAACAGGCTCCTAAGATGTGGTTCGAGAAGTTCAGTTCAACACTGATACAAGATGGATTTGTAACCAATTCAGGCGACACATGCATCTTCCACAAAACCTACAAAGAGGATTATGTGATAATCTGCCTCTATGTGGATGACATGTTAATCCTTGTCACAAATCTGAAGGTTATAAACGATACCAAAGAATTTCTAAGTTCCAGATTCAAGATGAAGGATCTCAAGGAAGTAGATATAATCTTAGGAATCAAGGTAACGAAAACTGCAGATGGATTCAGTCTAACACAAGCACATTAGATTGAGAAGATGCTCAAGAAATTCGGGTACTGGGACAAGACTGGAGCAAGAACTCCCTATGACTTGTCGGTCCACCTATGTAAGAACAGAGGAGAAAGCATCAAACAGAGTGATTACGCTAAGATACTGGGAAGCATCATGTACTTGATGAACTGTACAAGGCCGGACATTGCATACGCGGTCAGCCGATTGAGTAGATATACAAGCAGTCCAAATAATGATCATTGGAAGGCCATTGATCGACTGTTAAGATATCTAAAGACCACACAGAACTGGCATCTAGAATATAAGAAAACTAATTGTGTATTGGAAGCATTATGTGATGCAAATTGGGTGACTGATAACGATGAGATTAACTCAACAAGCGGATATGTGTTCTTGCTTGCAGGGGGAGCTGTGTCTTGGAGATCCAGAAAACAAACCTGCATAGCAAGGTCGACCATGGAAGCAGAGTTGATAGCCATGGAGTCAGCAGCTCAAGAAGCTGAATGGTTGAGAAACACAATAGCTGATCTCCCAATGGTAAACCATCCCAGCACCTTTGTCTTAATTCGATCTGATTCTCAAGCTGCCATTGGGGTGGTAAGAAACCATCTGTACAATGGGAAGAAAAGACACATTAGAATGAGACATCAAGTGCTGAGAAATCTCATGGAAACTGGTGTTATATCCATCGAGTTTGTGAGATCAGTGAAGAACATAGCAGACCCATTTACCAAAGCTTTATGTGGACGCCTGGTTAATGAAACTGCTAAGGAAATGGGTTTGTCGTATCAATGAACTTCACTAAACCCGAATTGCTCCTTACCATTTAGTCTCATTCATTTGAGCAATGGTTCAAAAGGTCAAAGGCAAAGTAAGGAGAATGTTGAGGGATGGAGAAACATGTAAACAGTAAAAGGAAAAACAGAAGGGTAATCCTATAGAAGCCTTGTCAGTCTTACGAACTCAGAATGAAGTGAGCTTCATAGACAAGGTATGCTCGAAAATGTCTGATAAGTGAATAGACATGAGCTGAGGAAATGAAGGTTATGATACAAATGTAATATGTATTTCTGCAAAAGAAAGTTATACGTTTGACATGCGCTTTGTTACAGTGTATAATTGATTCAAAGTCTTATTGACACATCAATAAATAATATCAGATGATTATGATTGAAATCAAGTGGGGGATTGTTGGATTGATTACAATAATATGGGCCTAAAACACAATTAAGTAGACCAAGCTTAATCAATATAAAGCCCACGACAAGACCCATTGATGAATCAAGAATCGGTGAAGAATGTGCGATGAAAAACAAAACCCACATATACATATATATATATAGAGCATCGCACGAGTCTTTGAGAGAGAGGAAGTAGGATCAAGAATACAGAAAACAGATTCTTCGAATCTACAAATTCTACTGTAACAATGGCTCTTCCTAGAGGATGAAACAGATCGGAGTTAAAGCTCTAATCGAAAGCACAGCAACATAGAGGATAACGTGGTGCTAAATCGTTTAAGCTCAGAAGCTTATCTTCGTCTCCGATCAAGAAGATATCCATTAACAGTCAGCAATAGAAGCTGCCATCTCTCGTTTGTCAACATCTCAAATAAGAATCACTCGAGGTCCAATATTTCTATGCTTAGAATGACCTTTATGATCTCCACGCATCTCGAAACTTTTTTTTCTTGAGAGGTTATCAACATCAACACTTGGTTCGCTGCATGTTAGATAGAACAGTGGCAAATGGAGCTTGGCTAGACAAAGTTCGCAAAGCCTGGAGTGAATATTTCAAGTCTGATGGTTCAGATCATGGACCTCTAATTTCCTACTTCTCAAACTACCGACCTAAAAGGAAGGGTCTATTTCGATATGATAGAAGGTTAAACAAAAATCAAGAGGTAAATGAGCTAGTCACAAGACTATGGAAGGAAGATCAATCGGAATATGTCATTTTAAGCTTACGAGATGCAGACAATCGATTATACCATGGAGAAAAAAAAGCTAAGCATAGTTGTGAGGATCTAATCACTAAAAAGAGACTACTTAATGCAGAAATGTCAAAACTCAACCCAAATGAGGAGAAGATTCAAAGCCTGAATAAGAATTTAAAGGAAACTTACAATGCTGAAGAAGACTTTTGGCACCAACGAGGTAGACAAGTTTGGCTACAAGCGGGAGATAAGAACATTGCATACTTTTATGTAGTAACAAGAGGAAGAAGGGCATCCAATCGCTTTTCTATAATGGAATAGACTCTGGGAGAGCCAGTGTTTGAAGAACCTGAAATTACAGAGGTCATCACATCTTACTTTTCTGAGATATTTACATCAACATCAAGCAACAGCCAAGAGATAGTTAATTGGCTTTCAACCAACATTTTTGGATGAAACGAATGCCAAGCTAATTAAATTACCATATCTTGAGCAAATTCACCAAGTTGTCTTCTTGATTCAAGCTGGGAAGGCCCCGGGAGGCTTCTCGGCTAGCTTTCATCATAAGCACTGGTCAACGATGACCTCAAGTTATAAGAGCGATATCAGAGTTTTTCAAGTCCAGTAGAATGTCGAGAACCATAAACAACACTCATATAAGTCCGGGTATTTCGGGTATACGATTTTGCTACCCGTTTTGGAACCGAACATTATTCGGTTCGGGTCCTCTCAGGTCCGGGTCGGTTCGGGTATACATTTTCTATACCCATTTAAGAACCGAAACTATTTCGGTTCGGTTCCGGTTCCGGTTCAGGTCCGGGTATAATATTGTAAAAAAAAATCGAGTATATTATATACCTAAAAGTACCCAAAAAATTATGTACTCATGCATAATTTCGGGTATTCGGGTATATTTTCGGGTATTCGGGTATATTTTTGGGTATTCGGGTATTTTAAGTACCCAAATACCCGAAATATTCGGGTACCCGTTCAGATAATCGGGTACCCGTTTGGGTATCGGGTAATACCCGGACCCGACCCGATATTCGTGGGTCTCTATACCAAGACCCGATGGTTACTTTTGCTTATACCCAAATTGGACCCGGACCCGAAATTTCGGGTCGGTTTTTCGGGTCCGGGTAAAATGCCCAGGCCTATGTTCCATGGTGGTGAAGACGGACATGACTAAAACATACGACCGTTTAGAATGGAGCTTTATTGAACAAGTGCTCAAGAAATTAAGCTTTCACAAACAATAGACAAATTGGACTATGAGCTGCATCAAATCAGTCTCGTATTCATACCTGATCAATGGTGAAGTAAGAGATATGGTTAACCCAAGTTAGAGGCATTCGGCAAGGCGACTCAACTCATTGTCCCCTTACCTCTTCACCCTTTGTAGTGAAGTCCTTTCGGGACTCTGCCTAAGAGCACAACAATAAAGGGTACTATCCGGTATTCAGCTTGTTAAGAGCTATCCAAGCATTAACCAATTGCTCTTTGCAGATGACACTGTTTTCTTCTGCAATAAGAGTGCAAGACAACTTTTCTTTCAAAGTTTTTCTCAAACTCTCAGACTGCAAACCTCTGCAATGAGATTTCCAACTTTGCGCAACTGAATCACGAATCATTCTTTGAAGCCTGTGAGCAGTTCAAAACTTACCAATCTCAGTGTCTTCATCACAACTTCATCAATGGAAATTTCTCACACAAAGATTTTGATGATGGTTAGGAGCTAATGGAGAATTTAGCTCAAGCTGATGGCCATTATGGGGAAGATTACAACAAAAAAGCGAGAGGTATTGTTGAATCTGATTTAGTTAGCAAAAAAGAGATCAAAGCTTTGAATGAGAAACTGGAAAACTGTTATCGGTACATCAGAAACCAATACACTTACTATGTCAAGAAGAATTGGGTGAAGAATACAAGGATCAGGTTGAAGATGTTAGCTTTGTTCAAAATCAAGGAGGAGGTTACAAAGCTTACAACAACTACAAGCAGAACCCGAACCTTTCATACATGAACACCAACGTTGCTAATCCACATGACCAGGTCTACTCTCTCAAGCAACAACATGGACTGCCTAGAATCTATGTCTCTAAGCAACTTTACCATCAAAGTTTTCAATCCGCTTCAACAGTGCAGCAAGGATATGAACCTCCACCTCTGCAGGCTCTTTAACAAATGCCAAAGGTAATGGATATTCTCCAACAACTTCTTAAGGGACAGACAACAAGTAGTGAGCTCGCGAAGAAATTTATTGAGGTGCATATCAAGATTGATGCATCTCATCTAGAACTGAATTGTAAATTTGATACATTAGACTATAGGCTCAAGTTTGTTGAGAATCAACAAGCCTCATCTTCAATTGTGAAGCAAACCGGGCAATTCCCAGGAAATCAGTTCAAAATCCGAAGGAATATCATGCTAGCGCCATCAGTCTCAGTAGTGGACATGAGTTGTTGATTCATGCTGAGAATTGCATAACCTAAGATAAGGCTGAAGAATCAACTCCAGAGGTTCAACTCGACCAACTCACTCCAACTAACCATAGTCGAGTGAAACCTCCTGTGGAGAAAGTCTCACTAGAAATACAACTTGACTAATCCAATCGAGTGACACTTTCTGATGCTCAAAAATACTCACCTCCTTTAGAAACGACGAAACTTTTTTCTTCTGCCTTATAAACCGCAGTTGCATTTCCCCTAGAGGTTTAAGTGGAAAGTTGCTGAGACGTACAAAGCCCTTTTGATAAGCAAATTCAAGGCATTGAGGTCAAGGTCCCCGTATTAGACGCTTTTATGTTGATGCCTCCTTACCAGAAGTTCCTTAAAGATGCGATTAAGGAGAAAACAAAAGAAGTTGAAGGTATTGTAGTGCTCCCTCATAAAATCAGTGCCATAATTTAAAGCAAAGTAATGCCAAAGAAGCTTGGTGATCCTGTAACTTTCACAATTCCTTACTCACTTGGACCCTTATCTTTCAGCAAGTGTTTATGTGGCCTTGGTGCATCAATAAGCCTCAAACCACTTTCACTTTCAAAGAGATTATGTTTCAATAATTACACATCTTGCAAGATATCTTTGGTTTTAGCAGATATGTTGGTGAGGATTCCTCACATCATTTTGGAAGATCTTCATATGAAGCTCGGAGAAGTTGAGATCCCAGCTGACTTTAATATCTTGGAAATGGACGAGGAACCTATAGATTTGCTGCTATCTGGAAGACCCTTCTTAGCTACTGATGGTGTAGTCATTGATGTTCATAAAGGAGAAATCGAGTTGAACCATTGAGGGTAAGGTTTTCTCGATTCAGGAAGTGGATGATCTGGTTGATGAGTTATTGGACGAATTGGCAGCAAAAGATCAATTGAAAGTCACTTTGATTAAACCAGGTGCTGACGGGTATTTAAGTATGGAAGTTGAGTGTTATGGGGAATTTCTAGATGCTCACGGGCCAGTTGAAGCCTCATTTGTGATTGAGAAGTTGATTGAAACGAGTCCTACGACATCAAGTCGAGAATTGATAATGTTTGCGTCAGACTCGACCACTAGACTCGAGCTGCAAGTGCTCGAGTGCACTAATCCAACAGTCAACGACGACTAGTCTGAGCATAAGGCACCCAAAATGGAAATGAAAACACTTTCAGCAAGACTAAGGTACGCTTTCTTACGCCCTAATTGCACTTATCCTATCATTGTAAATGATGCTTTGAATGATGATGAGTTGAGCATGTTGTTAACTGAACTAAAAAAATGAAAAGCCATAGGATATTCTCTAGCTCACATTAGAGGAATATCACCTAGTCATTTCACTCATTGGATTTACCTTGAAAGCGAATCGCATTCAAGCATTGAACCTCAAAGGAGGTTGAATCCTAATCTTTAGGAAGTGGTGAAAAAGAAAATTCTTAAGTTGTTAGATATTTATGTGATTTACCCAATCACTGATAGTATGTGGGTTTCACCCGTTCATTAGGTCCCTTAAAAGAGAGGAATCATTATTGTTAGGAATGAGAAAAATAAACTGGTCCCCACTCGAACAATCACTGGCCATAGAATGTGTATTGATTACAAGAAATTAAACACTTCATCTAGGAAATATCATTTCCCATTTCCTTTCATTGGTTAAATGGTAGAACGGTTAGCCAATTATATTATTGCTTCTTAGATGGGTATAAAGGATTCTTTCAAATCCCTATACACCTTGATGACCAAGAAAATACCACATTCACTTGTCCATATGGAATATTTGCATATAGAAGAATGTCATTCGGTTTATGAAATGCACCCGCTATCTTTCAACATTGCATGACATCCATTTTTTCAGATCTGATCGAGGAGATGGTTGAAGTTTTCATGGACAATTTCTTTGTTTATGGCTCTTCCATCTCCACTTGTTTGTCAAATTTGTGCAGGGTACATAGTATGTGTGTGGAGACCTTGTGCTAAATTGGGAAAAATGTCACTTCATGGTCAGGTAATAAATTGTTTTGGGACATAAGATTTTAGAAAAGGGTATTGAGGTTTATCAAGCTAAAATTGAAGTCATAGTTAAGCTACAACCTCCTAAGAAAGTTAAATATGCACAAAGCTTTCTGGGTCACACTGAGATCCACAAGAGGTTCATCAAAGATTTCTCAAAATTTTCAAGACCGCAGACTTGCATGCTATGTAAAGAGGTCGAGTTCAACTTTGACTCTAACTGTCTTGAGGCGTTCCTAACGATCAAAGCTTTGGTGTCTACTCCAATAGTCAAAGCTCCAGATTAATCTCTCCCACTTGAGATATGTGTGATGCAAGTGATTTTACAGTGGGGGCAAATTTGAGCCACAAGAAAAACAAGAAGTTGTACGCCAATTCAGCCAGTAAGTTTGCCATAGATAATTTACATTGGTATGCAGAATTGGCCAACTACCTTATTTTAGGTAAAGTGCCGAAGAGCCTGGATTCCTATTAGAGGAAGAAATTTTTTAGAGATGTGAATCAATACTTCTGGGATAAACCATATCTTTATAAGAAGGGAATTGATGGTTTATTCAGAAGTTGCATTCCAGAGGAAGAAGTTCAGGGAGTCTTAGAGCATTGTCATGGTTCAATGTACGATGGTCATTTTGCCACATTCAAAACAGTTCAGAAAATTCTGCAAGCAGGTTTGTGGTGGCCAACTATGTTCATGGATTTCTCAAGAGTTTATTTCAAGGTGTAATCCTTGTCAAAGAATGGGAAACATCACCAAGATAATCGAGATGTCAAATAATCCAATCTTGGAAATCGAGGTGTTTGATTGTTGGGGCATTTATTTTATGGGCCCTTTCTTGGAGATCGAGGAATAACTATATTCTAGTTGTAGTGGATTATTTTTCAAAGTAGGTTAAAGCTATAGCATGTCCAATGAATGACGTTAAGGTAGTGCTAAAATTTTTCTAGAACATCATATTTCCAAGGTTTGGTGTTCCAAGAGTGGTGATAACTGATAGTGGTTCTCATTATCAACAAAGTGTCTGAGAGCTTATTGAAGAAACATGGGTTCAAACACAATGTAGTGACTCCTTATTACCCTCAAACGAGTTTGGACAAGTAGAAGTTTCAAATAAGCAGATCAAAGTCATTCTAACCAGAGTTATGGACTTTGAAAGCGTGATTGATAACAGGTTTTTTGCTGTGTTTCTCAAATAACCTACTGTTATGTAATCAATTGCAGTACAGTAAGGTGTCAATCCATTGGGCAAGTAACTAGCAATCGGGATGCAATCTACTTATCCTAATCTAAGCCAGAATCGATTATGGTGAGTTGTGATGCAATCTAAACTATATGAAAACTAAACACTAAAACAGAGCGCTAAAACAGAACGTAAAAACAAAGTAAAAACAGAGCAATAGCAAAACAGAGTAAAGTACAAAACAGAGTAATTGTAAAACAGAGTAATTGTAAAACAGAGTTTTAACCTAAAAACAAAGTATTAAAGGTCACAAAAATTCAATGGAGAAAAGGGGTTCTTGAGGTTAAAAATCAATGATTAGGGTATTCCTAGGAGTTCCAGACTTGTTTATCAACCTATTTAGATGACCTCTAAGCAAGGATCACATAAATCACATTCATTCTCATGCAATGAGAACTCTCTTGAACAACAACCCGACTTGATTTTCACCAACGATTAGAAGTTCAAGAGGCATTAAACATGGACCTAACAAAGCCTAATAACACCCTAGACAATCAATCTCTTGAGCTAGGAGAAGTTATCTCAACCTAAGTTTGTTCAAGCGATTCCCCAGACGCCTCTCGGGGGGGGGGGGGGGGGGGGGGGAATCACCAAGTAATCAAATTTCAATTGGTCAGAGAGAAATAAGCATTAAGGACACTTAAATTGAAGAGATCTAAACCTTAATCAAACATAAACAAATATAGAAATCCCTGGGTTTACCCTAATCTCACTCTCTCCTCAAGAACCCTAATTTAACTTACTCGGAATTCAGGAAGAAGAACTTAAACTTAGAATCGAAAATCAACAACATAAACTTAAAGAATTAAGTGAGGGAGAATTCGATATTTGCTGGAAAATTTCTCTATTTTAAAAGTGGAAATTCGAATACAATTTATAGATCAACAAAGATCTTGAGTTCAAAAGAAAAAACGAAAATTGCTTAAAGAGAAAAAGGAAAATTACTAAGAGAGAAGAAAAAAAAAGGAAAATTCCTTAGAAAGAAAAAATGGAAAATTCCTTAGAAAAAAAAATGAAAAATTCCTTAGAAAGAAAAATGGAAAAAGGCTAAAACGTTATTGGGCTTGCCTTCTTACATAGAGGGGATATTTATGGGCCCTTTTGTACAAAAAGCCCAAAAAGTCAACTCTGACGAAAAAGTCAACATTCTGGTGTGAAAAACCACTCGACCAAGTGATGATCGAGTGTCATGGAGATATGCCAAATCTTC
Organism: Lepidium sativum; assembly: GCA_023374145.1. NCBI lineage: Eukaryota > Viridiplantae > Streptophyta > Magnoliopsida > Brassicales > Brassicaceae > Lepidium > Lepidium sativum. Next base: position 15,315 of record JAKUCM010001752.1, read on the forward strand.
TAGATCATATCATGAGCTTCAACTTTAGGCCAGCCGATTTTTCATAGGTCTTCTTGTAGTCCAAAATACTCCATGATAAGCTCCAAAAAGTGCCTAAAAATACCCTTTATGCAATGTCCACCACTAAATATGCAAATTATACCTAAAAGAACCTAAAATAATGATAATAATGCAAGTATGAATGCAAAACATGCTAAATAATGCTCCTAAAATGTGGTAAAATACAGACATATCAAGTTAGATCACACACTCTAAGATTACACAATTTTTTTTGTTTCTTTGATTTTACTTTTGAATCTCACGATCAGGATTTCAAGTCAAACCATGACAACTGAGTAGTCAAGCACATTTTTTTAATAATAATTAAATTTCTACTCGATCATGAAACCCACGGGGTGGATTGCAGCTGGATTCATGAACAATTTGTTTCCTTTCAAGTAAGTGGGAGACAAATGTGGGAGGCAAGGCTTTCAGTCCCATTATCACGTGAACTTGTAACCATCCTCTATAATTCCGGCAAACTCATCTCCACATTCGACACTCATTCACAAAAACAATTTGTTTTCCTCTTTCATTGCTTTTTCACCTAATTCTCCATTGTTCTTGGTGCGGTTCTTTCATTGTTTCTTTTGCAGAGTCTCAACCTTGGAGATTCACCACTGTGATGGAGTCCAACTATAGCCGCCTTTTGCCGACTAGAACTATACCACCAAGTAGCCCTCTCCGCCGTGACCGCAATTGACTCGAGCTACCCCTCCAAGTCGGAAAAAATTAGCCATCGTTTGTGACTTGAGGTCCAACTCCGACCCAAGACACATCCAAGTGAAGAAGCAAGCCGCTGGTTTTCTTGACCTAAGCTCCACATCCGAATTGAGCCCAATGCACCACCACCACCGTTCCTTGCGCCATCTCCACATCTGGGTCGCATGTATCAAATCCGTGTCAATTAAATGTGATAACAACCAATCCGAGATAAGAGATTGAGTAGCGCTTCCCACTGTTAGTTTCACGAGAGAACCGTTGGAGTGAATTAATTGAAATTTCTACGAGTCGTGAGCGACTCAACCACACAACCAAAAGCAAACATGAGGAGAAGGTCAAACTTGGGATTGCTAAAGATGTTGATCTTATGATGCAGAGGTGTGGATTAACGCAATTTGTGTCCAATGTCCGAGAATCTTATAAATTGGAAACCATCCAATTTCTCGCATCAGTCACATTGAACAAGTATTCTAGCAAGCAAGGGAGGACGAAGAGCATGGGTGGATTCAGATTACTGATCTTCGAAGTTAACAACCAAAATTTTCTTTCACGGTAAACCAATTCGAAGAGCTTTTCAAACTTCCAACATGTTTTGCCATAAATGATTCAGGATATGTACGCCTATCATAAATCGCGATGATTGATGAGGCTCTCATCCAGGCCTTTAACACTACTGCTAACTACAGAATGACGTTTTATCACTACTGCTCGGGTTTACAAAAGCATTGATGATATAGTTCACCACTTACAGAAGATGGGCATCAAGGTTGACAGATGAGACTAAGGGAATCATTCGAATCAGCGAAATCATAATAAGAATACTTGAAGAATGTGACGTTCCGTTCCAAACAAAGGAAATTCCTCTGGAGTGGATCGACACGGCGTACCTTCAACAAATTTGATTCTTAAAACAAGCATCGCAAAGAAGGACCTCGTTGTACAAGTTCACACACTCGGTTACTAGAAAAGAATTAAAGATAGTACTTCCAAACGTGGATTGTAGTTCACTTAGCATGGAGGGTAATGTGGCATTTATTCTTCTGGAATAGAGCAAGATGATGAAGCACTAGAGTGTTTTTATTTTGAAAAATTCACACACCCGCGGATAAGAAAAAGCGTTAAGTCGCTCATAAAAACCTTAATCTTGTGCAAAGATTTTGTAAGTGAACGTTTAAGGAAGTGATGACATTAAAAGCACAGTTAAGTTTCAGGTCTCGCAGAGGAAGAAACTTAACCCCTCCAGAATTCAGAGCACTAAGTATACCACTTCTCAGACGGTCCACATCAACCGTACAGGAAGTCAGAAGGCGCTCCACATTAGAACAACCTCACTGTGCATCATTATATATGGAGAGACAAATGATATCCCAACAAAAACATGATGTAGTACCACAATCTTTTCACTTTGATCTCAAGTCGCTTACTCAGCCCGAGCAAAAGGACTCCAGAGTTGCACATCCAGAGTATTGACTCGCCACCTCGAAGGAGGTCATCGAGTTAATCTTGATGTAGGAGAAGCAGAAGCGCCACACTACAAACATAAGATAGGGCGTCCCAACCACATGCGTTCCAACTGCACGCGGAAATCAATTTTTTGGACTCGTTGGGATCAACATCACAAAACTATACTTACCAGCCAGAACAACACCAAGAGTCAAAACCCCATAGTGACAACATGGAATTGGATCCACATGACTGGTCTCTGTTCGAGTGAAGGTACCCAACTCTAACCGCCATTATATATACCACTTCATTACTCATTTTGTTTTATTGGTATAAGATTTTATCTCGAGCTTCTATAGGGACTGTGTCGTTTAAGTTTGGGGGAATTTCCGAGCCAATTCTAACATGTTTTTGTGTTTCTTAGTTCTGATAGTTCATGCATTGCATCTAAGGCATAAAAAATCAAAAGAACTTTTTCAATATTCATAAAATGAATGTCATCTAATTGCATTCATGTAGGATCGAGTCTAGAGTCTGCACTGAGAATTAGGATAATTTAGCTGCATAGACTTGTTGTTTTATTTGCTAGACTCAATGCCCTAGACGTTAGTTCTTTGTTGTACACCAAATTTTCTCTGAAAATAAGACAACACCATGATAGGAATGTTTAGTCTTAGTTCCATTTGATTGAAACATGCTTTGATCTGATTTCATTCCTTGCTAAGTGATAATCTTAAATTAAAAATTAATTATCCAGTTTGAGGTTGTGGATTGCACAAAATACTTTGATTTTCTTTACCTTTTGCATCAACCTTGTTGATCCAAGTAGACTCCACCCATGAACCTTACCTCATTTCTGTGATATGTTAGGTGAGAGGCGACAAAGGCATGACTTCATGTAAATTTTGGTTCAAATGTCTTTGAATCAGTTAGGACTAGGTGGTTTCAAATTATGTGTGTGCGAATAGGAAAGGAATGAAAAGAAAAAAAAGGTGAAAATTTTGACTCGACCATGACATGTCGAGTTAGAAAATAGGGGAGAGTTTAAGGGAAGAAAGTTATGAAAGTTGTTTATGATCTCGTAAGGGTTACTAGGAATTTATAATAATAATAATAATAATAATAATAATAATAATAATAATAATAATAATAATAATAATAATAATAATAAATTCCTAGCAATAAAATGTGAAAGGGAAAGCACCTCATGAGTCTTAAAATATGAAAAGGAAAAAGAATTGGAGCTGTAATTGTATAACTCCCAAACAGCTAAAAGTTTAAGAGCCTTCTCCTTAGATTTGTATTGGAAAAGACTTGAGAATACAATCTTAAAAGTGTTGCGGCTGAAAGTAAAATGCCTTGAGTGAAAAAGGTAGATTTATGATTGTTTCTGGGATTATACTGGATAGGCTCAAGTTCGATTATGAGTAAATAGTAGATGAAGTCTTGCTTTTATATGCATCTATTGGTTTTCACTTTTATCATTATGTTGAAGCTCATTCCATTCATTTAGTGATCCATATGCTTAATTGATTGACCAGTTACAGAAATTATACCATTTTAATCTCTTAAGCCTTATCCTTTTACCAAGCAAGTTCTTATAAGATGCATAGCTCGATCCATAGTTTTGTGATAATGAATGTTAAAATGAATGGTTAAAGTGAATGCATATGTAATTTGAGTTTGAACTTGGGTTGAACTGTGATTGACATGGCTAAAGGTTGATTTGCTTGATTTGCACCTCAAAACTGTCATCTAGGAAATTGATATTTGAATCAACTTGTTTCGGTTCTGAATTCCCACTCTGCAACCTCTCTTCTAGCTTTGTTCTATGCACCTGCTTGAAGGCAAGCAAAGTCTAAGTTTGGGGGACTTGATATGTACGCATTTTAACTAGTTTTAGATCTGAGTTTTAGTTCATTTTTCATACATATTCGTTGCATTTGCACCACCTTTGAGTCGAGCCCACTACACCATTGTTGCCTTTCTTGACGCTAGCTGCACATATGGGTGCATGCAACAAATCCGTGTCAATTAATTGTGATAACCACCAATCCGAGACAAGAGACTGAGTAGCGCTTCCCACTATTAGTTTCATGAGTGAACCGTTGGAGTGAATCAATTGAAGCTTCCATTAGACGTGAGAGACTCAACCACACAACCAAAAGTGAACACAATGAGATGTAGTGGATGTTCTTCAAATAGTCGGTTAACACATTCAATGTCAGAAGGTTTCCCAATTAATGTTGAAGACGATGACTCGACTTGGACCTTATGTAAAGGAGAGAAGAAATCCACAAGAAAAAAGCGGTTAGAGAAGAACCTGATGATGAGGAGATGTTAGAAGGATATGAAAGTTTGGGTGAGGGAGATGACGGTGGAGACGATTTTGACAGTTATGGAACACCTCGGAAAGTGAGCTACAAGGAAAAAATTCATGCTTCTCGGCAGATAATGGTGGGAGAAACGAAGTACATGCAACGGGCAACGATGGTCAAACTTGAGATTGCTAAAGATGTCGATCTTATGTTGCACAAGTGTCGATTAACACGATTTGTGTCCAATGTCCAAGAATCTTATAATTGTAAACCATCCAATTTCTTGCATCAGTCACATTGAACGAGTATTCTAGCAAGCTTGGGAGGATGAAGAGTACAAGTGGATTCGGAGAACTGACCTTCAAAGTCAACAACAGAAAATGTTCTTTCACAACAACCCAGTTCGAAGAGATTTTTGAACTTCCAACTTGTGCGGGACTCGATGTTGAGTTTGATAGAGAATAGCTGGATTATCTGTGGAAAGTGATGGTAGATCCTGCACCGTACAATCCTTCTAACAACAAATGCACGCGCATCAAAAACTCTGCAATTACTTATATAGGGAAATTGCTAACACATACTTTGCCAAAAACGAGTCAGGATATGTGCGCTTATCAGAAATCAAAGATGATTGATGAGGCTCTCATACAGATCCTTAAGACTACTGCTAACTACGAAAGGACGTTTAAAAAAAAAAAGAACGATGTCGGGTTTACAAAAACATTGATGAAACAGATCATTTTGCAAGATTTTCTTCATCTATCGTTATATTTTTTTTAAAAATCTGTTATTTTCATTCATCGCCAAATGAACTCTAGAGTTAATGAAGTAGCCAAATGAGCCCGTATCCCAAGCATCTGCTCGATTTGTTATCGAATTCTAATTTAATGAATAGTTCTTTAAGACAAAAAAAATAGTCATAGCAATTTATTTTAAATTAAAAAAATAAATTACCTTAGATTTTTATCACCCATATGGCGCCAATGCATAAGCTTATTGAAAGTTGGCCAATTCTTGGAATCAAATTTATTTTATCTATTCACTCAAAAATCTATCAAACAAAAACAACTTCGTATCAATAAAAGAAATCTCGAATCCCTGTCAAGCTGCTTCGCCTAGCCAACGAGATCCGACTTGTGACGAAAACACCCTTCTTCTTCTCTTCCTCCCTCATGATGAAACCTAAGGTCTCACTGATAAGAGACTGCAACTTATCGAAAAGACCACTCTTCGGAGCTATCGGCTTGTTCATCTTCGGAGTAGCCATCTGTCTATTTTCATTCTTAGCAGAAGAAGAATACGGAGCCACTCTCGTCATTTTCAACTCTCTCTTCCACAGATGAAGAGAACATGCTGCAGTTTGACGCAACTTCAATATTTTATAAACCCTAATTTTAACAAACTTTGTTCTCCTCTAATATAAAATGAAACTTTAAATTTGGGAGTTTCTTATGACCAATTGTATCAACTAGATTGGTCTCTAATATCAGACTTGTAAAATCATTGGATTTCAAAAGTTAATAATCAATGAGATTCTTCTACGTATCAAATCTAACCATCGAAATTCTTTTAATAGTTTTATATATTTTGAAATATATATTTTAAAAATATTAATATTTACCACCAAATAATTATCTCTATCCACAATCCTAACATAAAAACGATTGTAATTGATTATTTTTATTTATAATTATAAAACAAAAAATAATCACAAAAATTTGTCTCAACCTAAATATAAAATAAGATATTAATTTTAAAATATATATAAAATGAATTTTCTTATAAAACTGTAAATAATTTTATGATTTTAACAAAAAATTTGATAAAATATAATTATCAATGTAACTCTCTATTACTAAATTTTTATCTATATACATCATCCTAATCTAAAAAAATCTTAATCTATCAAGGAATTGTGAATATTAATTGCTATATAGACAGATTCTACAAACTTTCAATATTTACGTAATCTCTTAAACTTTTACAAATAAGTTTCAATACTACTAGCATGAAGTAAATTGGTTACCTTATTAATCTAATATCTTTCATTTATATTCAACCGAATCAAGACACATAAAGGAAACATAAAAGTAGTCAAAACTAAATGTATAATTATTTCAGTTTACTATTATTAATATATTTTTATCATTATATTTATGTTTTATATATGATCATCTCCTCATACATGAAATATATTTTATTATTTGAAGTTGAATTTCAAAAAAAAATATTCAACAAGTTTTAGTAAAGGATAAAGGCCATGAATTGTCTTGCAATGGTTCTTAAACCAAGAAAATTAAAATATATAATTTAAAAAATAATTCATCACAAAATAGTGTCAAAAAGTAATTGAGTAAAGGTTAGAGTTCTATGAATAACTTTAAATAACATCTTTAACAAAAAATAAAGAAATATAAGAATTACCAAAAAAAAAAATTAGGTAAGGTTTTATCTCAAAATTATCCATTAACATGATTGTTCCACGTGTCAAATCTTACGATGATAAATCTTCTTGTATTTTAAAAATATTATATTTAATTATTTAACATTTTCACAAATATTTACTTCTATCCAAAATCCTATCATAAATATGATTGTAAAAAGTTATTTTTATCCCTAATTATAAAGTCTTATCTTATCCCATTATATAAAGTTAAATTTCAAAAGTTAGTACTCAACAAGATTCTACTAAGTGTTAAATTTCACATTCCAAAATTTTGTAGTATTTGTATATATTTTAATATATATATATATATATATATTCTTTAAAATATTTATATTTACCACTAAATATTTATCTCTATTCACAATCCTAACATAAAAATGATTGTAAATATTATCTTTATTTCTAGTTATTAAGTAAAATTGATCTCATTCTATAAAGTTAGATTTCAAAAGTTAGTAATAAACATGATTCTTCCACGTATCAAATCTAATAATCCAAATTTTTTAATATTTTACAAAGATGGATTTCAAAAGTTAATAATCAACATAATATATTTACATATAAAACTTAACCATCCAAATTTTTGTAGTATTCTTATATATTTTAAAATATATATTTTCTTCAAATTATTTATATTTACCATGAAATATTCATCTCTATTCATAATTTTAACATAAAATTACCGTAAATAGTTGTCTCTATCGATAAGTATAAAATAAAATTAATGTATCTCATACTACATGTAAAATAAAATAGTATTAAATTTTAATAATATATATAATTTAAAATAAATTTGCTTATAAATTCAAATAATTTTATAATTAAAAAGAAAATCTAATAAAATATAATTTTCAATGTATTCTCTATTAGTAAATATTTATCTATATACCTCATCCCAGTCTAAAAAACATATTCTATCAAAGAATTGCAAATATTAATTGCTATATATACATAATTAGATATATGATTTCACTAACATCTAAATTTTCAATTTTTCTTAGTCTCTTAAACTCAAAGAAATTTCACTACTACTAACATAAAGTAAATTTGTTACCTTATTAATCATATCTTGCATTTACATCCAACCGAATCAAGACACATCAAAAAACCTGTAAATAGTCAAAATTAAATGTGGTATTATATTAATATTGTAGACGGATAGGGGTAAAAATATTCATAGATATCCATTTTTCATAGATTTATAGAATCTAGATTTTTATAATTTTCAGATACATATACGAATATTTATAAAATTTGCTCTATTACAAAGCTTGTCTATACCAAGGTCTGGATACATATAATTGAAAGTTTTGAGTCTAAATAGTATCAGAGGAATTTAGTGGAATGCTGCTGAACTTTTTTTTATGTTACCAAATGAATTGTTACTTCTTATTTCTGACTTTTTAATTACTTTCTTTTCACTATAAGTTCTTTCATGCATCCGATTTTATATTTAATATTCTCTATACTATTTCTTTCTTACATGCATCCAGATTTATTAACATTTCATTGTTTTTAACATGCATTTGAGTTTTCATTTACATGCATTTGAGTTTTGTATCTAGTGTAAGATCAAATGCATGTGATAACTTTTATTATTAATTACTAATATATATATATATATATATCAACCAAAATATTATAGTAGTTTAGCTTTTATAGAATATTTTCAAAAAAAAATCCATACATTAGTTAGTTTCTTAGAGGATCTTTTTATATAAAATTCTTATTTTTATAATATATATTATTATTTATTTTTTGTTAAACTAATATTTTAAATTTTACCAAATTTAACCAGATTCTACTGTTACTATTTAATTTTTATTAATTCGGCTGGGTTCTGAAAAAAAAAATTACCAGATTTTACATTCAACCAAATTTATTGTTACTATTTACATATTCTTATGTTAGTTTCAGAACCAATAAAAAGCCACGTAGCTACCCATTCCCTAGTCCATTACCAAGACCTTCATTGCTCTTCCCGAGTAGGGACCGGTGACTGCATTACCGAGAAAACACAATCATATTGAAACTCTTTTCTTCGTTTGTTTCTGTGCAGTAACTATGATTGCTCATAACATGGATTTCTCTTTAATTCTCTTTCCCTTCCAATTGACCAGACCAATTGGTTTTCGAGAGCACGGAAATGGCGGAGAGGCATCAGAACCCTGCGGCGGAGGCGGTTCCGGATACACCTGTAGTCCGGGAGGTGAGAACTGGATCCTGGCCCGAGCCGAAGAGTACTAGGAGAGGAGGCTTGAGAGGTGAAATTGACATGTCTCCACCGTTATTTGGTGGTGGTCGTGGGTCTTGGGTTCCTTTCATTTACGTGAGTTCTCTTCTAATCTTACTTGTAGTACAGTGTCACTGTAATTGGTATAGTTAATTCGATTTGGTGAGGACCCTTCAACTCTAGAAGGTTTTATACTGAAATTAAGAAGAAAGTTTCAGACCTTTTTCCTTGAAATAGACAAAAGATCAGAGCTTTGTGTACTGTTTTATCATAATGAAGAACAATTAAGTGTGTGTGTGTGTGTGTTACATAGATATACTGCAATTGTTTCTTAACCTAGCAATCTATTGAGGGCTAGAGCTGGCGATTTTCATCTAGAAGTTTGTTTGATCATTAGATGGTCGAAGCATGAGAACTATGCAGGATTTGATTTATGGCTTTTTCATGTTTGTTGGTTTATATTATTGAGGGCGGGGTGGGAGGATTTGACATAAAGAGAATGGAAGAACAGACGGTTGATCTTGTTGAGAAGGATCTGATTATAAAAGAGTTGGAAACTCTAGATTTTGTAGAAGCTCTTGGATCAACAAAAAGCATTGTTGAAGATTTGAAGCTGCAGCTCCAGCAACAAGCACTGAGATGTATGGGGACCCCTGAAGATCTGCGCTCACACGTCAAAGAGATGGTCAGTGAACGCTGCCATCGTAATCCCTTAGAGTCTTCAGGTCCGATCTCCATGGAGTTAAAGCATGGCGGTATGAATCTTGGTAAAACCATGGATGATCTTGCGTTGATCCAATCCTCTGCTGATTCACTGAAAACGAAGGAAGAGAAAGGTTTCCATGTAATATCGTCTCTAGCTGAGGAGCTTAACAGTTTGAGGTTAAAACCACCAGCTCCAGATCTAAGAGAGTGTTTCAATACCGAGAATTCACCCGTGATCCCGCTATGTGAACAAGTTAAGGTGGTAGTTGAAGTAATGATTCTGCTTTATATAAACAGAGCAAGACCTGTATGAGAACTGCAGAAATGAGATTGATTGCTGCAAGAAAAATGGAAGTAGCTGCAACAGCAGCAGAAGAACTTGCAATTGCTGAAATGACCATACTTGCCAGCGGGATAAACCAAGACGGTCTCACCGAACCAGCTAATTCTCCTTTGACACCTAAAGCCCATCTGAAAGAATACTTATCTGCCAATAACTCAAGAATAGAGATCATGAAGAAGCTGGAGGAAGCAAATGAAGAAGCTGGAGGAAGCAAATGAAGAAGTCGCCAATGTAAAGCAACTTGAAGCAGAAGATGCGCTTCACCAATGGAACATAGAGTCATGGAAAGACCAGAAAGCTATTGGAGCAAAACGCTCGTTGAAAAGAGACAGCATTCCTCAACGCTCTTTCTTGAGCCATTTGAACCAGCACGAGCCACTGATCGATCTCCCTGAGCCAATGCTGAAATGTAACGTTTCAATGGGCAATATAATCAACCAGTTCCTACCTTCGATGATAAACAGTTTGCCAAGCCAAGAAAAAAGTTTAGGTTCATACACACATCAAACTTCCATTGGAGAAACAGAGTAAGCTAAAAACTCAGCCTTTGAAAACATGTTTTGCCCATTTGGATTCATGTCTTTTTTTTCATGGTTTGTTCAATGATGGGTCTTGTGATAAAAACAAAGATTAGAATGCAATCTTATTCAACATATCGAGTTTCAGGCTCAATTACAACTCAAAATCGGAGTTTCATGCTACAATTCTCTCTCAAGATTTCAAATGAGAATACCAGAAAGGGAATTGTAACAGAATATGAAAAAGTCTTGTGCAAAAGACTCTCCAAACTATTCTATTGTAGTGATTGGGTCTCTAAGTCCCTAATGCAGACATTAGACCCTTTCTTCTTGTGATAAGCTCATAGGGGCTTATCAATAACCAATTCCGGGGACCCTCAGCCCTCAAGCTGGAACTGAGGAAACTGTTGCTTGATTTCCGAGACACACATCCAAGAGTTCTCATGATGTGGTTAGCCTTCCCACTAAATTAAACCTTCGAGATGGTCATCTTGATCATACCTGAGATCCATAATGTTAGTAGGTTTGATCACCACTTCTCCACTGGTGCTGAAACTTGAGGGAAGTGGACTGGTTTGGTGTCCCATGTCAAGTACTTGCTTCAATTGAGAGATGTGAAACATATTGTGTATCTTGGACTCAGTGGGAAGCTGCAGTCTGGATGCCACCTTACCAATCCCTTCTAGCACTTCAAACGGTTCATAAAAGCGAGCTACAACTTTCTAATGCACGCGCCTTGAAACTGATTGTTGACGATAAGGTCGAAACTTGAGGAAAACTACATCTCCAACTGCAAACTCCAGTTCTCGCCTCTTCTTATCCGCATTCTACTTCATTCTTGCTTGAGCTTTTACTAAATGAGTCTTCAAGGCTGCAAGCATTTCATCTCTTTAATACAGAGATTCTTCCAAAGCGAAATTTTTGGTTTATCCTTCTTCATAAGGAATAAGAGTAGGAGGTGCACGGCCATATAATACCTTGAAAGGAGTTTCTTGTAATGAGGTATGAAAATATGTATTGTACCAGAGCTCAGCCCAAGACGGAAACTTACTCCAAGTGTGTGGATGCGCTGAGGCAAAACAACGCAAATATCCTTCCAAACATCGGTCAACCACCTCTGATTGACCATCAGTTTAAGGCTGAAAAGTCGTGCTATAGTGCAAATGTGTTCCTGCAAGCTTGAACAATTCCCTCCAAAAATTGTGAGAAAGATCATGTCTCGATTATATATCATTGACCTCAGAAAACCATGCAATCATATCACTTCTTTAGCAAACTTAGAAGCCACATCACTTGGAGTAAATGGGTGCTTCAAGGGTAAGAAGTGAGCAAATTTGTTGAGTCGTTCAACCACTACAAAGACTGCATCAACATCATGGGAAACTAGAAGACCTTCTATTGAATCCATCGTGATATCTTCCCACACTTGTTGTGGAATGGGTATTGGTTGCATTAGTCTCGCGGGAAACAGAGTGGAATGCTTGTGAGTTTGAGAAATGTAGCACTCTACGACGTAATTGCGGATCTGCTCATTCATCTTACGCCAATACACATTTCGTCTAACTCTTTTTAATGTCTTTAGTACCCCTGAATGTACTTATTGAACTGAATCATGACATTCTTGTATGATTAATGGAATGAACCTAGAATCTTGAGGAATAAACAAATTGTTATCTCGAAAAATTCGGCCTCTTATTAGTTAAAATTTCTTATTGACAGTGTATCCTTGATTCATTTTCTCTGTTATGTCTTTGATGAAAAAACATCATGAGCAACCTCTGTATATAATTCTTGTAGTTGCAGAGCAGATGGTAGTGTTAATGGCAAAATAAAAGTGGTGCTCTCTATAGTTTCCAAACTCACTAGTCTTGACAAACCATTTACAGCATTGTTCTTAATCCCTGGTTTGTAAAAAATGTCGAAATCATATCTCAACAGCCTTGTAAGCCAACACTGATATTCCAATGAAATCTCTCTTTGGTCCAACAAAAAGTTTTAGCTCCTTTGGTCAGTTTTTACCAGAAACCTTCTCCCTAACAGGTAATGACACCATTTATGTATAGCCATAACAATAGCCATCAATTTTCTCTCATATATATAGGTTTATGTTGCTCTTTTTCTGTGAGAGCATGGCTAATAGGCTATGGGATTTGAGTCTTGCATCAAGACTGTTCCTAGACCATATACCTAAGCATCAACCTCCACAATGAAAATTTTCGTAAAATCAAGCACAACCAGCACTAGAGTTGTTACCATGGCTTTTTTTCAAAATCACAAATGCCTTTCTCGCCATTTCATTATAAACAAACTAGTTCTTTTTCAGTAAATTGGTCAATGGCTTTGCTATATTACCATATCCTTTCATAAAGCGTCTATAGTACCCTGTTAACCCGAGGAAACTAATCAACTCTTTTGCATTCTTAGGTTATGGCCATTGCTTCATTGCTTCTGTCTTGCTTGGATCAGTAGCCACCCCCACTCTTCGTGATGATGTGGCCCAAGTAATTGACTTGCTGGTGCTCAAATAAGCACTTCTTCTTGTTTGCAAAGAGCATATGTGTGAGACCCAACCTTGGGTCAATGAATTAATTTCGTGGCCCATAAGGCCCAATAAAAGAATTGTCAAGGGAGATAAGTTTTTGAGAAAAAAAAAAAGAAAGATGCATCTTCTCTTACTTAAACTCACCAACTTAAACTACTTAGTTTAAACTTAGTTTGTTCTCCTACTTAAACTCACCAACTCGTCGCCGCCTAACCTTCTTCCTCTTATGAAATCTTCAAACTCGAGCTTCATAGCAAGTATCCTCATTGCCAAAGTCGATTGATCAACCTAGAGCAGCTTCCAAGTGGTAAGAAATCCAGTCTAATCCACTATTTTTCGGGCCCATAACTAATCTGATATTAATCGCCTATTGATGAATTTGGTAGTTCTGGAAAGATCTTTCTCTCAAGTTTCTGTAGCTTCAAATGGATCATTGATCGGAGTAGTATTGAGAGAGTTACATCGAGTTTAAGGTAAGACATCAATTCAGTCTCTATTTTCAAACTTAGAGAATTCTGAGTTCTGTTCTAATTGATGTGTTCGACTTGACATATTTGGGGTCGTTTTGTGACTAGATCTGTGCAAGGAAAGTCAGGTTTTTGTTGGATTCAGATAAACGGAACATTCAGGAACGCAACCGAACCGTCGGACCTTCAAATCTAGGTAAGATCTGATCTCTAATGTCGTTGCTTGGTCAGCAAGAATCATCTGTTTTATTGACTGATGAACCCTAGTTATGTCTGGTTGCTTGTGTGTGAAGGTTTCTGCTGTGAAAGTTGTTGAATTTGTTTTTGGCTGCGTTTTTGAATCTGTTACCGGCCAATCTAGGTGAGGATGTGATCTGCGAGACTTTTAGTTTTAATTTAATATTAAACTCATTTATTCTAATAATTAAAAATATTTAATTAGAATATTTTTAATCATATATTAAATATTATATAACTCTTATATAATACATTAGGGATTTTGTGAATGTTTGGAAATATGATAATTGTGTGAATAATTATATAATATATATATATAATTAAAATATGTATTTGTTGAGCCATGTCGTAAGAGGTGATATATTTGATGTTTTGATGAAAAGTAAGTAGAAAAAAAAAGAGTAAGTGACATGTCTTTTAAAAAGTGGTGACGCGGAGGAATTGGACTACGGGCCGACAATCTCTCTCTCTTTTCCTC
>JAKUCM010001753.1:0-57911 GCA_023374145.1 Lepidium sativum
GGATTGGGAAAGTAGCCTATAAGTTGGCACTGCCTGTGGAACTGGATGCGTTTCATAACGTTTTCCATGTTTCAATGCTAAAGAAGTGCTTAGGCAATGGAGAACGAGTCGTGGTTGAACCTCCAAGGAACCTAAGGGAAAACATGACAGTTGAAGGAGTTCCAGTCCGGATCCTAGATAAGAAGGTCAAGGCAGACCGCAGGAAGAAAACCAGAATGGTCCAAGTCGAATGGGATTGCGATGGGGAAATTGAGGTCACGTGGGAACCAGAAGTCAGAATGAAGGAAAATTTTCCTAAGTTATTTGAGAAGCAAAAGGCTGGACCATCCCAAGTCTAGATTCGAGGACGAATCCTTTGAAGTGGGGGAGACTTGTAACACCCGCGTTCCGCGGACCCTTCGGGTGATTCCGGATGGGTTCGAGGGACAAAGGAAGTTGTGTGAGGAAGTAAGGAAAAGTTTGGGGTTTTGATCGAACAAGGCTGAATGCCATTCGGACAAGGCTAAATGCCATTCAGACAAGGCAATGTGACATTCGGACAAGGCCAAGTGCCATTCGGACAAGGCCATGTGCCATTCGGACAAGGCCATGTGTCATTCGGACAAGGTCGCAAAAATTTCGGACCAGGATGCGTGAAGTTCGGACAAGGTCGCGTGAAATTCGGACCAGGCCGGGGAAATTCGGACAAGGTCGCGTGAAATTCGGACCAGGCCGCGGAAAATTCGGACCAGGCCGCGGGAAATTCGGACAAGTCCATGAAATTCGGACAAGGAGTGACAGTGTCCGAACAGGTAGTGTGTTGGGACAGGAATTGAAATATTCGGACAGGAGGTGAAGTGTTCGGACAGGGTTGTTGAATGTCCGAACTGAAGGGAGTGATAGTGGGAAGTCGTTGGGCCGTCCATGGGTCGGTCTGGGACATAAGTGTCCAGCGGATTGGACTTGATCCAATTCAGGTGGGCTCGAATTTGGCCCACCTTGGGGCGAATTAGGGTTAGGGCTTTCCACCCAAAACCCTATAAATAAGGATCAAAAGTGCCGCAGCCTAAAAATCATCACGAAAATCTCTAAGGAAGTCGGAATCGTTGCGAAGCACTCTAAGACCGATTTTTGCCGAGTTGAGCAAGGGAAAGAGCGGATCGAAAGCGATCAAAACCGGATCCGAGTATCTTGATAGGCAATCACATCAAGAGGTGTCAGAAAAGGCTAAGGCAAAGGTGAGTTTTTCGGGACCGTTGAGGTGATTCTTGGTTCGTTTTGGGCAATAGTGGGATTAAGTCTTAGATGGGTTAGGATTGCGTGATTGATTGGATGAATATGTACTGTTTTTCGTTCATGATTGGTGTTTTGGTTGATTCGGGTGAATCCGAGTAACTAAGGCAACAAATCTGATCGGACTCTGAGCATATGCGTATGCTGGACTCTGTGCATGAATAATGTTATCTCTGACTTGATTGCTTGTTGTTTAATACGTATCTGGTTTGGCCTAGTGGGACGGAATGACCGACTCACTAAGCAAATTCGTTTGCTTACCCAATCTGTGTGATTGTAGGTGATTTACCCAAAGACCGTGAAAGTGGCTAAGTAGGAGCGAGACCGAGGCGAGAAGGAGGAAGGATGGAATAAGGCTGGGTTAAAATAGGTCTAGGCACATTTAACTTCGAACATTCTTGCAAACTTGTTGTACTAGAACCTCTTGAGTTGGTTTATGCATATGTTTTGGGCTTATAAAACTGTCAAAAACCCGAAAAAGACTAAGTAAAGAAAGAACCTAAAACTTACTAAGTGTTTGGTCCGCCCAAGGCCAAACTGAACCGAATCCGGACGTAGACATCTTGAGTTAGGGTGTCACACTATTCCTATTGATAATATGACCACTCAGACAACATAACGAATTCAAGATGTGTCTATTTCTCCAAGAGATACACAGAATAGTGAGAGACACAATGAAAGCGTGAACTCAATGAAGGCATGGCATTTGTCCCCGGACATTCCTCATCTTTATAAGTTGTTTATGATTATGAATTGCATACTCTACAATTGTCAGGGGGCGAATAAACCCAATTTTAGATCTATATGATACATGTTGAGAAAACATTCTACGGATGTACTTGCTCTCTTTGCACATTCGTTTAGAGTGGATATTGTGGGTCATGGCATTTGGTTACATGCTTGGGTGGAAGATAATGCGAAGATTGTTCATGTTATTGTGGTATATGCGGCACTCTCGGATGTTATTTGTAGAGTACGCGAGCCTTTAATTGTGAGAGGAGACTTCAACTCAATAGTAAGACTTGATCAACGCAGTGAGGGTAATGGTCAGTTGTCAGGCGATTTGTTTGAATTTGACATGTGGATTAATGATTCATTACTTATTGTGATGGGCTATAAAGGAGGACAATTTACTTGGAGAAGGGGTAACTCGACATCTACTGGTATTGCTAAGCGATTAGATAGGGTATTGTGTTTAGCTGCTGCAAGGCTAATTTCATCTCTTGTTTTTGGCTTTAGATCATACTCCCCTTTGCATACAGCTATGCCCTATAACAATGAGGAACCCATAGATGAGGCCGTTTAGATTTGAAGCAGCGTGGTTACCTAATTCTAGGTTTAAGAATTTGATGAAGTTTTCTTGGGAGTCCTCAGCAACAACCCCAAAGGCTTTGAAGAATCTGCATATGGTTCTTAAGAAGTAGAATTAGGAAGTATTTGGGGACAATAAAATAAGGAAGGATACGCTTTTTGACAACCATAAAAACGTTCAAGACTCTCTTGATGTGGCAGTGTGAAATTTGTTACTATAGAGAGAAGAGGAAATTTTGCGGCTTGTTGAGGAAACTTTGGAGCAAGAAGAAGTATTGTGGTTTCACAAATCTCGAGAGAAGTGGATAGTTTTGGGGCTTGTAATACTTCTTACTTCATACGTCTACAATGATACGGCGACGGCGAAACCGTATTGGAATATTGAAGACTGTGGACGGGAATTGGGTCTCGGAAATGTTGCTCTTGAATGATGTAGAGGGAATCTATATTCCCTTGATGATGTAGTGGGTATCTCGACAGTGTTGTCTCCAGAGGGTTATTGAGCATGCATAGTCTAGCTTTACCCCGGGAAGGCTAAGTATAGACAATGTAGTGGTGGTGCAAGAAGTGGTACACTCTATGCGTAAGACAGGTAGGAATAATTGGATGCTGCTTAAATTGGATTTGAAAAAACCTATGACAGCATTCCTTAGATTTTTTACTTTGCAGGCACTAAATCTTCCTGAAAGTTAGAGACAATGGATTATGCAAACTGTTTGCAATCCGAGGATAAGGGTACTATGGAATGGAGAGATGGCAAAGGCGATTTCACTTTCCATAGGGCTATGTCAAGGAGATATGTTATCTATGTACTTGTTTGTTTTATATATGGAGCGATTGGGAAATGCGTCATGGAAACCAATATCTTTGTCAACGAAAGGGCTGAAACTCTCACATATTTGCTTTGAAGATGACTTGATACTTTTTGCTGAAACTTTAGTAAAGCAAATTCGAGTTACACGTTGGATATTGGAGACCTTTTATGCAACCTCTGATAAAAGATTAATTTGAAAAGTCGAAAATTGACTTTTAAAAAAAAAGTGAAAAGCAATTTGGAGAGTGAAATTAGTATGAAGAGTGGGATTTCTTATACTAAATATTTAGGCAAGTATCTTGGCATTTCGGTTATGCATAAACGAATGAACAAATATACATTACGTTTAGTTCTGGAAATAGTTTCATCAAAGTTGGCGGGTTGGAAGAGTCCTACGCTGAGTTTAGCGGAGAGATTGACACTTACCAAATATGTTTTGTCTTCAATCTTTGTTCACTCTATGAGTACAATCATGTTTCTTTCTTCAATATTACATGCTCTTGATCGTGTATCTCGCTCATCCTTATGGGGTGCTACATTGAGAAATGGCAGATTCATCTTTGAAGTTGCAAACAAGTATATAAGAAAAAAATCTTATGGTGGTTTGGATATAAGAGCATCCACCGACATGAATAGAGTTAATCCGTTAGGAACCAACATATACGGATTGGGTGAAACTTAATACTGATGGGGCTTTGAGAGGTAATCCTAGTTTAACAGCGGATGGTGGAGTGTCGAGGGATCATATGTGAGCGTGGATTGGTGGTTTTTCTTTGAATATAGGCATATGTTTTCATCCTTATCAGAGTTGTGGGATGTATATTACGGCATGTGTTTGGTTTGGGAGAAAAAGGTTTCGCGTGTTAAGTTAGAGGTGGACTCAAAAATTTTGGTCGAGTATTCTTACGAAAGGGGTTGAGGATTCTCATCCACTTTCATTCCAAATACAATTGTGCTATGACTTTTTGTCGAATGGCGTCGCCAATCATGCTTTTTCTTTATCGTTTGGTTCTCATAGTTTAATGTACACCAAGGTTTATTAGTTTGATTTTGTTGAAGGATGTAGCCGGTTTGTCTAGGGCTCGGATTGTTAGGACTGTATGATTTTTTAGTTTTTTTGATTAATAAATTGGGGCCTTGACCCCGTTCCAGACCCAGAAAAATGGATTGCAGAGGGAAAAATGTAACACCCGCGTTCCGTGGACCCTTCCGGTGATTCCGGATGGGTTCGAGGGACAAAGGAAGTTGTGTGGGAAAATAAGGGAAAGATGGGGGTTTTGGTCGGATAAGACACTGAAAAATCAGACCAGTCCGTGGAATTCGGACAAGGCCAAGTGCCATTCGGGTAAGGCCATAAGCAATTCGGACAAGGCCATGTGAAATTCGGACAAGGACAGCTGCAATTCGGACAAGGCCACGTGAAATTTGGACAAGACCATGAGAATTCAGACAAGACAGTGGGAAATTCGGACAAGTCCATGAAATTCGGACAAGGGAGTGATAATGTCTGAACGGGTAGTGAGTTCGGACAGGGAGTGAAGTGTTTGGACAGGAAGTGAAGTGTTCGGACAGGAAAGTTGATTGTTCGGACAAGGAGTGAAGTGTCCGAACTGAGGGAATGATAGTGGGAAGTGGTTGGGCCGTTCATGGGTTGGTCCGAGACATAAGTGTCATGTGGGTTGGACTTGATCCAATCCAGGTGGGCTTGAATTTGGCCCATCCTGGACGAATTAGGGTTAAGGTTTTTCACCCAAAACCCTATAAATAGAGCTAAAAACCGCCGCAGCCCAGAAATTTCACGAAAAACTTTAAGGAAAATCAGAATTCATTGCGAAAGAGCTCTAAGACCGATTTTTGTCGAATCGCGCAAGGGAAAAAACGGATCGAGAGTGATCAAAACCGGATCCGAGTAACCTGATTGGAAATCACATCAAGAGGTGTCAGAAAAAGGCTAAGGCCAAGGTGAGTTTTCAGGAGCGTTGAGGTGATTCTAGGTTTGTTTGGGCAATAGTGGGATTAAATCATAGAAGGGTTAGGATTGCATGATTGATTGGGGTGTAAGATGAATGTTTTCCATTCATGATGGTTGTTTTGGCTGATCTGGGTGAATCCGGGTAGCCGAGGCAATAGATCTGATCGGACTATGAGCATGAATAATGTTGGACTCTGTGCATGAATAATGTTATTCTTTGATTTGATTGTGTTATTGATTGATACGTTTCTGGTTCGGCTTAGTGGGACGGAATGACCGACTCACTAAGCAAATTCGTTTGTTTACTTTATCTGCGTGATTGTAGGTGATTTACCCAAAGACCGTGAAAGTGGCTAAGTAGGAGCGAGATCGAGGCGAGAAGGAGGAAGGATGGAATAATACTGGGATAAACTAGGTCTAGACACATTTAAATTCAAACATTCCTGCAAACTTGTTGTATTAGAACCTCCTGAATTGGTTTATGCATACGTTTTGGGCTTATAAAACTGTAAAAACTCGAAAACGGCTAAGTAAAGAAAGAACCAAAAATTGGCTAAGTGTTTGGTCCTTCCAAGACCAAACTGAATCGAATTCGGACGTAGGCATCACGAGTTAGGGTGCCACAAGTTGGTATCAGAGCGCAGTTTGGTTATAGGATAGTCGGTAATGCATAAACGGGTTAGATGAATGAAAATCCATCCTCCTCGCGCCAAGGTCTCGTGGTAAGGTTTATATGTAGTTATATGGGTGTGAATTGAACTAAGTTAGTATGAGGGACTAACTTAGTGAATATGGTCACTGTAGATGGCTAAAAGCAATCGGACCAGAAGGAATGTGGGAAACCAGACGACTTGCCGAGTTGTGACGGGAAGGTCTGAGGATGACGATGTCCAAAGCTTGGACAATCAAAGTGTGGAAAGAAGTGAGCATCCCAACGCGTGTGCTGGTACCCGCGAATCTGATTGGGATGAGCGAGGTGTTTGCTCTATTGACCTAAGTCCTGGAAAGACTTCCTGCTGTAGTGCATGTTGCAGCAGTACCACCGCGGGTGATTCCGCTTCTGGTGGAAAACGTGGTCGAGGAGACACACTCTGCAGTTACTCCATCATACCTGAAAATGATGGATCACATGCAGATGTTAGGCACCAAGTTCTTTTTAGGAGATGCCAAGCCTATTGAGGCAGACGAGTGGCGGAGTAGGCTGGAAAGGAATTTCAACTCTATCCAATGCCCGGAAGAGTTTAAGAGGGATATTGCGGTCCACTACCAGGAAGGGGACACACACAATTGGTGGCAAGGCGTTACAGGAAGAATGGATAACCCAAACTGCAGCTGGGACACGTTCAGTAAGGAGTTTAAGGCAAAATACTTCCCACCGGAAGTGTTTGATCGGCTTGAGGGAACCTTTCTGGATCTTTGCCAAGGATCCATGTCCATGAGGGAATATGAGACCAAGTTCAACAATCTAAGGCGATATGCGGGGAGCGAGTTAGATGATGAGAAGGTCCAGGTTCGTCATTTCATGCGCGGACTGCGAATTGAGCTCCAGAACTACAATTTTGTTGCCGAGTTGGTAGAGAATGCAGCATAGTTGGAAAGTGAGCTGAAAGAAGCCAAGGTGGCTGAGGAAAGGAAGCGGGTACAGACTGTACCGTAAGTCCAGTCGGGAAGTGTTTCGGGACCCAGATTCAAGAAGATGGAAGGCAATGGGTCCGCGAAGCCAATTGTTGCCCGCAGTACGTGCAAGGTCTACGGGAAAGAGCATTCTGGCACGTGCAAATTTGCTTCGGGTGCATGCTTCTGATGCGGCGGAGCATAAGATTCGAGACTGCCCGAAAGAGGACCCAAGGGGAAAAGAGGTCCAAGTTAGTGATGCAAGGGTGTGCTACAACTGTGGTGAAACTGGGTACATCAGACCACATTATCCGAAGTTGGAGCAGCCTTCAGGGAAACGGGCAAGTGAAGTACTTCCACCTCCGCCAAAGAGGCAAACATTGGTGCCGAGGGCTTATTTGATGGTTATGGATCCAGCAGATCAGAACACTTCACGCCCAATAACCGCAATGTGAAAATGGGTGGTGTGGCAACCCATGTACTGTTTGATTCGGGGGCAACACACTGTTTTGTGCACCCAAAAATGATAGGTACTGAAGGATTCCAGAAGGAACCCGGGGAAGGTAAAGGATTAGTCCGAGCCGCTGGTGGGCAAGTGATGGACATTTTGGATAGTGTCTAGGACATCCCAGTGCTCATAGAGGGAGTGAGCATGCCAATTAATCTGGTGATCTGCCAAATGAAGTGTTATGACGTGATCTTGGCAATGGATTGGCTCGGAAGGAACAAGACACACTTAGACTGCCATCGCGTTCGGGTGAAGTTTGAAAATGGTGGGAATCAGTTGGTGTTTCGGGGAATCCGACCCACCTCAGGGAATTTGATCATTTCGGCAATCCAAGCAGAACAGATGGTCGAACAAGGATGTGAAGCGTACTTAACTACGATCACAACTACCAAAACAGAAACGGACACAGAACTTAGGGACATTTCGGTGCTGAATGAGTTCGAGGATGTGTTCGCAATAGTTAAGGGTTTACCACCATCTTGATCTGATCTTTTCCGGATCGAGTTAGAACCTGGGACGGCTCCAATCTCTAAGGCACCTTATCGGATGGTGCCGGCAGAGATGGCCGAGTTAAAGAGGCAGCTTAGTGAATTGATGGATAAGGGATTCATTCGCCCAAGTAGTTCACCTTGGGGCGCACCAGTGCTCTTTGTCAAGAAGAAAGATGGCACTTTTAGGCTGTGCATATATTATCTTGGGCTTAACCGAGTAACGGTAAAGAACAGGTACCCTATTCCACGGATAGACGAGTTTTTGGACCAACTTAGAGGTGCTACCTGGTTCTCAAAGATCGATTTGGCTTCGGGTTACCATCAGATCCCAATCGCGGAGCCTGATGTTCGGAAAACAGCCTTCCGGACAAGGTACAGACACTTTGAGTTCGTGGTCATGCCATTTGGGCTGACTAATACTCTGCCAACCTTCATGAAATTGATGAACGATGTGTTCCGAGAATTCTTGGATGAATTCGTGATCATCTTCATAGATGATATTCTGGTGTACTCTAAGTTGCCGGAAGGGCATCAGGGTCACTTAAGGACGGTTATGGGGAAGCTAAGGGAACGCAAGTAGTTCGGGATGCTAAGTAAGTGAAGCTTTTGGCAAAGGGAAATTGGATTCTTGGGTCATGTGGTCTCGGATAAGGGAGTGTCCGTGGACCCGGAAAAGATCAAGGCGATTTCAGGATGGCCTAGACCCTTGAACGCATCTGAGGTAAGAAGTTTCCTTAGATTAGCTGGGTATTACCGACATTTTGTTAAAGGCTTTGCGAGCATGGCGGAGCCTATGACTCAGCTTACTGGGAAGGATGTACCTTTCAAATAGACTGAAGAATGCGAAGGGAGTTTCTCAAAGCTTAAGGACATACTAACGAGTACTCCAGTTCTGGCTTTGCCAGAACCGAGTGAGCCTTATGTGGTGTATACGGACGCATCACGAATGGGTTTGGGTTGCGTACTGATGCAACATGGGAAGGTGATTGCTTATGCATCACGATAGTTAAGGAAGCATGAGGTAAATTACCCCACTCATGACTTGGAACTGGCTGCAGTAGTTTTTGCCTTGAAAATATGGCGATCCTACCTTTATGGTGGGAAGGTCCAAGTGTTCACGGATCATAAGAGTTTGAAGTACATCTTCACTCAACCGGACCTGAACTTAAGACAAAGGCGATGGATGGAACTGATCGCAGACTATGACCGGGTAAGGCAAACTTAGTTGTGAATGCGCTAAGTAGGAAAAGGGTGGACGTGGACTTAGAAAAAGAGATAGAAGGGCTGATTAGCATGGTTGGGATATTGAGTCTAACAGCCTTAACGGTTGAAGAGGAACCTTTGGGCTTAGGTGCAGCGGACCAAGCTGATTTGTGGAGTTGTGTACAGACTGCCCAAGAAAAGGATGAAAATCTGAACAAGCTAGCAAAGAACGATAATACTGAGTACCAGACTTCGAATAATGGGACGATTCTGGTTCATGACCGAGTGTGTGTTCCAAACGATCAGAGATTGCGGGAAGAAATCCTTAAGGAAGCACACTAGTCTAAGTTGGCTATCCATCCTGGATTGACCAAGATGTACCGAGATCTAAAAAGGTACTATCATTGGACCGGAATGAAACGGGACGTGGCTAAGTGGGTTTTAGAATGCCCTACTTGCCAATTGGTGAAGGCAGAACACCAAGTTCCCAGTGGGTTACTGCAAAGCCTACCGATCCCGGAATGAAAATAGGAGATGATCACAATGGACTTTATAACATGACTTCCCATTTCTGATAAAAGGGATGCAATATGGGTAATAGTGGATCGGTTAACCAAGTCGGCTCACTTCATTGCGGTCAATAGGACGGATCGGGCTGAAAAGTTGGCTGAAATCTATGTAAGGGAGATTGTTCGGTTGCATGGTGCACCACGAAGCATATTGTCTGATCGGGATGCCAAGTTTTGTTCAGCGTTCTGGAAAGCGCTTCATGCAAGGTTGGAGACTGAAGTCCATACAAGTACGGCTTACCATCCGCAGACAAACGGTCAGTCAGAACATACCATCCAAACAGTTGAGGACTTGTTGCGAGCAAGTGTGTTGGATTGGGGAGGTAAGTGGGATGATCACTTACCTTTGACCGAGTTCGCGTATAACAATAGTTATCACGCAAATATTGGAATGTCCCCGTATAAGGCACTCTACGGACGACTGTGTCGAACCCCTTTGTGTTGGACTCAAGTGGGGGAGTGAAGCATATATGGGCGAGATTGCATAGAGGATACAACAGAAAAGTTGAGAATGGTCAAGCTCAACATGAAACAAGCCCAAGATAGAAAAAAAGAGCTATGCTGATAAGAGAAGGAATGAACTTGAATTCACAGTTGGTGACTTGGTCTACCTTAAGACGGTCACATATAAGGGTAAGGAATGTTCGGTCCGATCAGCTAAGTTAACACCAAGGTATATGGGGCCTTATGAGATTCTGGAAATGATTGGGAAAGTAGCTTATAAGTTAGCACTGCCCGTGGAACTGGATGCGTTTCACAACGTTTTCCATGTTTTGATGCTAAAGAAGTGCTCAGGCAATGGGGAACGAGTTGTGGTCGAACCTCCAAGGAACCTAAAGGAAAATATGACTGTTGAAGGAGTTCCAGTCCGGATCCTAGATAAGAAGGTCAAGACATACCGAAGGAAGAAAACTAGAATGGTACAAGTTGAATGGGAATGCGATGGGGAAATTGAGGTCACGTGGGAACCAGAAGTCAGAATGAAGAAAAATTTCCCTAAGTTATTTGAGAAGCAAAAAATTGGACCATCCCAAGTCTAAATTCGAGGACGAATCTTTTGAAGTGGGGGGAGACTTGTAACACCCGCATTCCGCGGACCCTTCGGGTGATTCCGGATGGGTTCGAGGGAAAAAGGAAGTTGTGTGGGAAAATAAGGGAAATATGGGGGTTTTGGTTGGATAAAACAGTGAAAAATCAGACCAGTCCGTGGAATTCGGACAAGGCCATGTGCCATTCGGACAAGGCCATGTGCCATTCGGACAAGGCCATAAGCAACTCGGACAAGACCATGTGAAATTCGGACAAGGCCAGGTGCAATTCGGAGAAGGCCACATGAAATTCGGACAAGGCCATGGGAATATGGACAAGGCAGTGGGAAATTCGGACAAGTCCATGAAATTCGGACAAGGGAGTGACAGTGTCCGAACGGGTAGTGAGTTCGGACAGGGAGTGAAGTGTTCCGACAGGAAGTGAAGTGTTCAGACAGGGAGTGAAGTGTCCGAACTGAGGGAGTGATAGTGGGAAGTGGCTGGGTCGTTCATGGGTTGGTCCGGGACATAAGTGTCATGCGGGTTGAACTTGATCCAATCTAGGTGGGCTTGAATTTGGCCCATCGTGGGCGGATTAGGGTTAGAGTTTTTCACCCAAAACCCTATAAATAGAGCAAAAAACCACCACAGCCAAGAAATTTCACGAAAAAACTCTAAGGAAAATCGGAATTCATTGCGAAAGAGCTCTAAGACCAATTTTTGTTGAATAGAGCAAGGGAAAGAACGGATCGAGAGCGATCAAAACCGGATCTGAGTAATCTGATTGGAAATCACATCAAGAGGTGTCAGAAAAAGGCTAAGGCAAATGTGAGTTTTCGGGAGCGTTGAGGTGATTTTGGGTTCGTTTGGGCAATAGTGGGATTAAGTCATAGAAGGGTTAGGATTGCATGATTGATTGGGATGTAAAATGAATGTTTTCCGTTCATGATGGTTGTTTTGGCTGATCCGGGTGAATCCAGGTAGCCGAGGCAGCAGATCTGATCGGATTCTGAGCATGAATAATGCTGGACTCTGGGCATGAATAATGCTATTCCTTGACTTGATTGTGTTATTGCTTGATACGTTTCTAGTTTGGCCTAGTGAGACGGAATGGCCGACTCACTAAGCAAATTCGTTTGCTTACTCAATCTGCTTGATTGTAAGTGATTTACCCAAGGACCCTGAAAGTGGCTAAGTAAGAGCGAGATCGAGGCGAGAAGGAGGAAGGATGAAATAAGACTGGGATAAACTAGGTCTAGACACATTTAAATTCAAACATTCTTGCAAACTTGTTGTACTAGAACCTCCTGAATTGGTTTATGCATACGTTTTGAGCTTATAAAACTGTCAAAACTCGAAAAACGACTAAGTAAAGAGAGAACCAAAAATTGGCTAAGTGTTTGGTCCGCCCAAGACCAAACTGAATCGAATCCGGACGTAGATATCACGAGTTAGGGTGCCACAAAAAACCTATTAGAGTATATGTAGAAAGGAAATTTATGTCAATCATTGTGTAATAATTAGGGTTATGTAATCGTATATATTGTAAACTACTTATGGAATAGAATTGAGCCTTTTCATATATGGTATCAGTGCTTTGAAGATCTCAATCATATCATCTCTCGTTTTCTGCAACCACCATCCATGGCCGCTTAAAACTCTCCTTCTCATGAAGCCTTAAACATCACAAACACTACTACTATATTGAATGTTAAATGGCAATGTCACCAAATTTCAAGCTCTAATTTTCTGAAGTGGAGTCGACAAGTACATGCTTTATTGGATGGGTACGAACTTGCCCCCTTCCTCGATGAGACTAGCACAGTGTTGTGTCCCACTCTAACTGCAACTGCTGGTTCTTCTCCTAATCCCGCGTTTCAAGTATGAAAACGCCAAGATCAATTAATCTACAACGCACTTTTGGTGCAATCTCAACCATTATTCAACCAATTCTCGCCTCCACCATTAGTCTCCAGAAATTTGGACGACACTAACCTCCACCTATGTGAAGCCATCTCATTGTCATTTAAAACAACTTCGACAAGAGATCCATAACTAGACAAAGGGTATTAAGACTTTCAGTGATTATTCAGGGTCTCATCTTACGATTTGATCAACTAGCCCTCCTTGGCAAGTTATTCGATTATGAGGATAATGTTGAGGCTCTCCTTGAAGGGTTAACTGAAGACTACAAAACCGTGATCAACCAGATTCAGGGTCGTGAAACAGCACCTCCACTTTCCGAGATTCATGAAAAGCTGATAAATCATGAACTCAAGTTGTAGTCTCAAGCCTCCACAATCTCTTATCTTCCTCTAACAGTGAATATTGCCTCTTATCGCAACAGCAGTTCATCATCTAAGTACAATACTCGAAAAAAACACAGCCGAGTCGATATTCATAGTCAGGTCAGTATTCACAATACGAAAACAAATGATCAAATAAAACAGATCAAAGACAAGGACATGGACAAGGACATGGACGTGTCTATCAAGGTAAATGTCAGCTATGTGGTGTCTATGGACACAGTGCATGATGCTGCTCACAACTTACAAACCCTCTTCATAAGTATGGTCCTCCGAACAATCGTTTCAGCCAAACGGCAACTAGCAACCTAAGCACATATGGCGGTAACCAACACTTACAATCTGACAAACTGAGTAGTAGATACTGGAACCATGATACACTGAAGTGAATCAACTCCTCTTCAATCACTCACTCACAAACACACACACGATTTGCCGTTCTTGGAACAACAAATCGAAATCCAAGTTCGGATTGCTGAATTAAGAACAATGCAATTCGAAATCAAGAATTATTTCTCTTCACATTACTCTACCAATTTGAATACAAGAAAAAGATCACTTCTAGAAAATTCCAAAGATGAACAACAACTCTAACAAATTCATCGCAGGCCAACAACTAATATAATTCATTTTTGCTCGTTGGTCCTCCACTTCTATCTTCTCTTCACTTTGGTCCTTCTACTTTTAAAAAGAGCTAAAACAACCTTCGCGCTTGAATCTTGTTACTACTGTAACAAATCCCCCCTGTTTAAGCAACCTTGTCTCAAGGTTTGAAATCAGGATATTTCTGATTAATATCAAACAGATATTCCCAAGTAGCTTCTTCTTCTGCTAAATGAGTCCACTTAACCAAGATCATGGTGACAGCTCTTCCTTGCCTTTTAACCATCTTCCTCTCTAAAATACATTCTGGTTGTGGTATCAATACATCTGAAACTATTGCGGGTAATTGCGAAGATACTCTCGCCTGTCCGTGCATGATTTTTAATTGAGACACATGAAACACATTATGTACCTGAGATCCTTGCGGAAGGGCTAACTTGTATGCGACTTCTCCACATTTGTCTATGATCTTATAAGGACCATAATATTTAGGCGACAACTTAGGATACTTCCTCATCACTACCGATTGCTGCCTATAAGGTTGTAGTTTAATGAGTACAAAATCTCCAATATCGAACGTCCTTTCAGTCCTATGTTGATCTGCCAACATTTTCATTCTGTGTTGTGCTCTTAATAAGTGAAACTTCAAAATCAAAATCATGCTTTCCCTTTCCTGAAGTTCCTAGCCACTACTGCCACCTTAGCTTCTCCCGGAAGGTATGGTAAATGTATTGGAGGAACCTGACCATAAACAGTCTCATAAGGTGTTATATTTGCAGCTGAATGAAATGATGAATTATACCAATACTCTGCTAATGGTAACCACTTGCTCCACAACTGCGGTCGATCACTAGTCATACATCTCAAATACGTCTCTAAACATCGATTGAACACCTTTGTCTGACCGTCACTCTGAGGATGATATGCGCTTGAAAATTTTAATTCCACACCTTGCAAAGCGAATAACTCCTTCCAAAAAACACTGAGGAATACCGCATCTCTATCACTCATTATGCTTCTAGGAAAGCCATGCAATTTAAAGATGAAATCCATAAAGGCTTGTGCTACTGACAAGGCAGTATAAGGATGATTTAATGCAATAAAATGTGCTGCCTTACTCAGTCGATCTACCACCACATAAATCACTGTCTTACCAAAAGAATTAGGTAATCCTTCAATGAAGTCCATTGATAAATCGGTCCAAACAGCTTCTGGAATCGGTAAAGGCTGCAACAATCCTGGATAAGCCGCCGTACAATACTTACACCTTTGACAGACCTCACAACTTCTTATAAAAGCTTGAATATCCTTTCCCATCCCTTTCCAATAGAACAATCCTTTGACTCTGTGATAAGTAACATCTCTGCCCGAGTGTCCACCTACTCCTGAACAATGTAACCACTGCAGAATCTTTTGTCTAAGATCCATCTTTGAAGGCACCACTAATTTACTCTTTCTCCACAGTATATTTTGTATCCATGAATAATGCTTCTTTGTGTCAGTCTGTTTTTTTAAAGCTTCAATAATATGACTAACCTCTTCATCTTCTTTATAAGCATTCTGTAATTCCTGCAGCAAATCACCTTCTAGTACTGATAACGCCATTAACAACACCTCTGAACCTTCCACTCTTGAAAGTGCATCTGCCACAATATTGTCCTTTCCCTGTCTATATTGAATTTCGTAATCAAACTCTAACAACTTAGACATCCACTGCTGTTGAATCGGAGTGTTAAGCCTTTGTTGTAAAAGATATTTTAGACTTCTTTGATCAGTCTTGATGATAAAATGATTAGGCAACAAATAGTGACGCCACTTTTGTACTGCAAACACCACAGCTAATAACTCTTTTTCATAAATGGAAAGGCTTAATTGAGTACCTTTTAGATGTCGACTAATATAAGCTAGAGGGTGCCCCTCCTGCATCAACACCGCTCCAATACCCTGACCACAAGCATCCGTCTCCACTATAAAAGGTACATCAAACCTCGGTAATGCTAACACAGGTGCCGAACACATTGCTAACTGCAAAGACTCAAATGCTTTTTGTGCCTCCAAGTTCCATATGAAGGTTCCCTTCTTAGTTAACTCAGTTAATGGTCTTGCAATTATACCAAAATTCTTCACGAATCTTCTATAATATCCTGTTAATCCTAAAAACCACGAAGTTGTTTGATGTTAACTGGTACTGCCCAATCTCGTACAGCTTGTAATTTCTTTGGATCCGTAGCTACCCCTTCTGCAGATATATAATGCCCAAGATATTCCACCTTATCAAAAGCAAAAGAGCATTTGTTCCTCTTAGCAAACAACTTGTGTTCTCTCATGGTTTCAAAAACCAACTTAAGATGCTCCACATGCTCTTCTAATGTCATACTATACACTAATATGTCATCAAAGAATATTAACACCGACTTCCTTAAATTTTTTTTGAAAACTGCGTTCATTAACCCTTGGAATGTCGCTGGAGCATTAGTTAAACCGAAAGGCATAACTAAGTACTCATAGTGTCCAGTATGCGTCTTAAAGGCTGTCTTGTGAATGTCATCAGGGTTCATTCTTACTTGATGGTACCATGCCCTCAAATCTATCTTCGAATAAATTGTTGAACCTCCTAACTCGTCCATTAAATCTTCAATCAACGGAATCAGAAATATATCCTTTACTGTCATTCCATTCAACTTTCTGTAATCCGTACATAATCTCCACGTTCCGTCTTTTTTTTTAACTAACACCACTGGAGATGCAAACGGACTCGAACTGTCTTGAATCATGCCTTTTTTTAACATCTCTTCTACTAGCTTGTCCACCTCATTTTTTTGATATACAGCATACCTATAGGGTCTTTGATTCACCGGGTTAGCTCCTTCCATCAGTGGAATCTTATGATTAAAGTGCTCTCTAAAGGGCGGCAAACCTGTGGGTTCCTCAAAAATGTCTGAAAATGTATTCAACACCTTCAACACTTTCTTATTTTCCACTTGTTTTGTCACCCCTAAAGTAACATTCTGTGGCTGCTCCTCTGTGCTGTCATGTTGTATCAAGCTAATCATAGACAAACTCCCCTCTGCTCCTTTCCATTTACTTAAGTTGATCGCCTTAACTTCTCTAACTGATCCTCTCTTCAAACCATGTAAAAGGACCTTATGTCCTTGCCACGTAAAACGTGCTTCCAGTTTGTCCAAATCCCACATGATCGGACCCAGTGTTTTAAGAAACTGGCAACCTAACACCAAGTCACAGCCTTGCAGTGGTATTACCATCACGTCAGTAGTAAACCTTAGATTATGCAAAGACCAAGAAAAGTCTTTAATCAAACCTTGTACCTTCAGTTTACTACCATCCGCTACTGCTACTGTTGACAATCCTGCAGAATTGTAATTACACTTCAAACGATTGGCCAGCTCTGGTGTCATGAAGTTATGCGTAGATCCTGTGTCTAACAAGATAAAAATGACATGTTTCCCATGCTGTCCCTTGACCCTCATGGTACTATGCTCATCCACTCCTGCCACTGCATTAATAGAGACCTTAATATCTCCTGGAGGATCCCCTTCCTTATTCGTATTAACTTCTCCCCATAACTCTGTCTCATCCCTTTCTTCTTCCTCATTTTCCCCCATGTCACACTCCATCGCATATAGTTGCTTAATTCTGGGATGTGCTTTTTATAATGTTCTGGTGAATACTTCTCATCACATAAGAAACATGTTCCAGTCGCCCTTTTTTCATTAAGTTGTTCCGGAGTAAGTACTGGTCTAAAGTTGCTTTTGCCCTCTCTCGGCCTTTCCTTACTTACTACATTCTTACCTTCTCCCTGGGGTCTTCTCAAATATGGTTGGTTCTGTCCTGTAAGGTTAGCTTGATTCTTGAAGTTTGAGTCTACCCTTCCAGGATGTGCTGCTTCGTATAACCGCCCGAGAGTAAAACAATGACTGATGCTTTGGGGTGAAAACATACGTACATGCATATGTGTATCCAACCTCAGTCCTGCTAAATAGTTGCTCAGCAACTGATCCTTATCCATATTTACTCGAATCTTAAGGGCTTCAAATTTTCGGTGATATTCCTCAATGCCTTGAGTCTCATACAATCTTTTCATCTCTGCCACTGGATCCTCTAAAGCATTCACAAATCTATCCTTCAACATCTTTAAGTACCCTCTCCAATCACTTAACAAATATCCATACCCCGATTGCATCAATGACTGATGGAATTCCGAAGCATCTCCCTCAAAATGAACCGAAGCCAACCTTACTTTCATGTCATTCGGAGTTTGATCAATAGCAAAAAACTGTTCTATTTTAAACAACCATTCATTGTAATTACTTCCTGAGAACTTAGGAAATTCAATTCTACCCAACCTCGCAATACTGCTATAGTGTGTATTGTTCCCTCCTAAGTCTATGTTCTCCAGCCTATTGTCGGGTCTATGGTTCTGTGTAAGCCACTGACCTTCACCGCGGGGTTCGATTTGCGCCTTGCATTGGTAAGTTAGGACCGTAAAGGGGATTTCTACTACCACCTCCCACTTCACCCCCAACAAACCCTTGCGGCAGCTGAATTTCTCCTCGATTGTCCAATGGTCTAGCTCGGGACAACATGCCTTGGGCTAACGAAGTGACCCCGACTCTCGGATCCGTCACTGGCGCCCCCACAACGAAATTGGGCAAGCCAATCTCTTGCTGTGAGTTGCAGCTTTGTTGTAACTCCCGAGCTCCACCACCATTCAACCCTTTCCTCGCCAGCAATGACCCTTCCGATAGTGACAAAATGATCTCTGATAGTTTGTCTATTTTGTCACTATTACTCGCTAACGATTCTTCCATCTTACCGTTGTTCTTTGTCACTGCTGCTTCAATCATCGCGTGTATTTTCTTTTCGAAATTGGCGGTGAATATATCTTCTTCTTCGTCACTCACCGCCTTCATCGACACCTGCGAACGTGTTACTGGGCGTTCCACCATTACTCCGAAGCTCGACTGAGCTCTGATACCGTTGATTCACTGAAGTGAATCAACTCCTCTTCAATCACTCACTCACAAACACACACACGATTTGCCGTTCTTGGAACAACAAATTGAAATCCAAGTTCGGATTGCTGAATTAAGAACAATGCAATTCGAAATCAAGAATTCTTTCTCTTCACATTACTCTACCAATTTGAATACAAGAAAAAGATCAGTTCTAGAAAATTCCAAAGATGAACAACAACTCTAACAAATTCATCGCAGGCCAACAACTAATATAATTCATTTTTGCTCGTTGGTCCTCCACTTCTATCTTCTCTTCACTTTGGTCCTTCTACTTTTAAAAAGAGCTAAAACAACCTTCGCGCTTGAATCCTGTTACTACTGTAACAAACCACTCACCATCTCACAACCGATCTTGAGAACCTCTTTCTTCACCAACCTTACAATGTGGAGAAGAGGTGGTAATTGCTGATGGTACTACATTATCGATATCACACTCGAGTTCTGTTTTGATTTCCACACCTTCTCGTACACTTGAAATCATTGATACACTTTATGTTCCTAACTTGCATAAGAATTCCTAACTTGCATAAGAATCTTGTCTCTGTACATCGATTATTAATGCTAATGGAGTATTTGTGGAATTTTTCCCGACATCGTTTCATGTGAAGGATCTCAGCACATGGGTTTTGTTGCTCTCCGACATAGCTAAAAATGGGATGTATGAGTGACCATCCCTACTGATCACACCACAAATCTTCTTTACTGCACCAGCTTCATCCAAAACAAACCTGCAATTTTGGCATTCAAGACTTAGTTATCCAACTTTTCTATTTTTAGCTTCTCTCTTTTCGAGTTTCGATTTACCGTTGTCGAATTCTTTGAAAATGGTTTCTCTTGTTCTAATTGTCTCACAAACCTTTACAATACATTTTCTCTAATATTTGGGCATTAAGCAAGCGAATGGAATAATGGCGATGAGTGGGCTTATAGAAAGAAACGAAGCGAGAACCCAAAGACAAACCTCTTTTTTCTAAGTTTTGCTCTGGGTCTTCACCATTGTAAGAAGAAGAAGAAGAACAAATTAGGAATCACGAAAATAGTGGACAACTTTTGTGGATCACATAATTCGGAACTCCTAGTCGACTGTTGAGACAAATGGGAAGAACACGTATGAAACTGAGCATAGAAGAAAGGTAGAATGTCTGTTTTCTTAATAAAAAGATAAATAAGTGCCGTTTTTATAATTAACTCTAAATTTAATAGACGCAAAGAAACCAACAATTTTGACGTTCCCTAAATCTAAACTTGTACGGCATCTGTTAAATATGACTGTTCCATATAAAATTATAACCCAAAATCAAATTTTTCTAAACTTCAATAAGCTTGGAACGCGATTAATTAGGAGAAACAGAATCAGAATAAATTGAGATCTGAGAATCTTATTGAAGAAGAAGAAGAAGATAATATTTTGAAAACAGCGAAATGGGTGTTGCCAAGAATATCTGGGCTTTAGGCGACGCTGAAGATGCCTCTCAAATTCAATTTTCTTCCATTGCAGTTGATACATCTTTGCCTCTTTCACTCATGATTCCTCGTATCATGTTCGTTTCTTTCCTCTTTCTAAATCATTTTCGTCGATTTGATTGTTGGTTTCCATGGATTTTCGATTTTTTATTTATTTAGCTTCGGAGATTATTGATTTTTGTTTTAGGAGATTTGAAATAGAAGTTTGCTTTTATCGCTCCCTTTTTGATTGTTTGTTGTTGTTTCGTTTTCATGGCTGATTAGTCAGAAATAAAGACGAATTATAGGTTGAGTTTTTGTAGCAAGAGAAATTAAAGCTTCTTCTTGCCTTTATCTTGTTAGCTTGGCTTGAACCTTTTTCTTTTCTTTTCTGTTTTGTTCCTTTTAATTGATCCTTTTCATAAATCTATATGATGTGTTCAAAAGAGAGTTATGTAAGGATCTGTTCAAGAATTGGCGAGAGCTTGATGATTCACTTTTCTCTGTCGAGAGAGTATCTGGAGGCATCACGAATCTATGTGAGTTTCATGATAATATCTTTCTTCCTTTAGAGGGAACCATCACGTAATTTGCCTTTACATATCAATGCTCATATTCCACCTTGGTTCAATGTTTGGTTTCAATTTTTTCATGAAATGTCTTTTTTTTTTCTTTTTCTTTTTTTCTTTAACTTTAAGAACTGTAATGCATCTTTTTCGTGATGCCAGTGCTCAAGGTTTCTGTGAAGGAAGACACTGATAGACAAGTGTCTGTAACAGTGCGACTGTATGGGCCGAACACGGAGTATGTTATTAACCGGGAGAGAGAGATACTGGTAAATTTATTATATACTCTCACTTGTTTCTATATATATGATAAGTCCTTTACCATTGTTGTGCATAGTGAGTCATTTGTTTGTGTCTGATATGTGGTTTGATGGCCTCATTTTTATTATCAAGGTTTTTCATGCTTTTGAATTATTTTTCTTCTAGTGATGTCAACTCGAAGCATGATCCTTACAGCGATACATGGCAGAGTTTTTCCTCGGTTTTAACTATCAAAGGTTTTCTCTGCTAGTGTTTCCTATTGTTCTTTTGCGTTATTTGAAGTTTTATCCTTTGTCTTTTTCGTTATTTTCTCCTCACGTCTTCAATAGGCTATCAAGTATCTCTCGGCTGCCGGTTTTGGTGCCAAGTTGCTTGGTGGATTTGGAAATGGGATGGTGCAATCATTCATCTATGCAAGAACCTTAGAACCATCAGGTAGGCGTTCGAATTCTTCTATTAGAATGTGTAGAGAATGTCTCTAGAAAAAATAAATTGTTTATGAAACCAAGCGAAAGTTTGACGCAAAAAAAAAAGAAAGATTAAATGGATAAGCTGCAATTCTTGAGTAGAATACTTTCTATAGTATGAAATTAAGCTGACCACGGTTGTTGATTTTAGAATTTTGGCAATGCTCCTCATTAGCATGGGTGAAACATTTCTAATAGTGGAAGAACTGCTCAGCCAAATACAGTTTTATGGGCTTGAAATCAATCCCATTTCTCTTTGTTGTTGCCAGACATGAGAGAGCCAAAGATTGCTGCAGAAATTGCCAAAGAACTTGGAAAGTTTCATAAATTGGACATACCATGTTCCAAGGAACCTCAACTATGGGTTGATATCTTGAAGTTCTTTGAAAAAGGTTTTGAATTTTTATCTATATTATTACGGTTATCTAAATTTAACTTTGATGAAGCGTTGGATATACTTTATACACATCAGCTCTTATGTATTTTTCAATTTCTGCCGTATATCTTTACTTGCAGCATCTACTCTAAAGTTTGAGGAACCTGATAAGCAGAAGCTCTTTGAGACAATTTCCTTTCCAGAACTGTACAAAGAAATAGTGGAGCTAAGGGTACTTCCTTTTTCCTTAGTAAAGATTTTTGTATGTCATCCTTGTGCATTTTTTCCTGATGTCTTATGATACTTCGTTTCTGGTGTTCAATTATTCTACTTCTCACATTCTTCCTTGGCGCAAATATGGGTTAGCACATAAACTAGACATAAATTAAATAGTAAATCTATCTTGTTTGAATTTGTAGTAATCTTTGTTGCACAGCAACAATCTTGATGTGCTAAAATGTGACCATCCTTGAATGATGTCGAAGACGGTCCTCTGGTTCTTCTCTAGTGCAGTAACTTGTTCAAAAAATTGCTAATGCGTCTTTTTGTAATGTAAAACATATGTGTCTGTGATTGATTGTCCGTCCTAACTCTTTATTACCTGCTTTAGTCTGATAGCATTTGGCTGATTCTGATGATTGATCAGGAATTCACAGACTTACTTAGTGCACCCGTGGTGTTTGCTCACAATGATTTACTATCTGGAAACCTGATGCTAAATGAGGAAGAAGGTAACAAAATCGCTTCTTTTCTGTACTTCTTTCTTGGCTGAAGCACAATCATATAAAGATGGACATACTCACTACAAAACAATTCGCAAAATTGATTTTATTTTAAAGATTGATCATAATGGTGATGGTCTAAACAATATCCTAGAACCAACTTTAATCTTTTGGTTTGGCATTTAGTTGTCTTCTTCTGTATCCTAAGTAGTGATGATATATATTTTCTAACATCATTCTCTTCGTCAATATTTAGAGAAACTATACTTGATTGATTTTGAGTATGGATCATACAACTATAGAGGCTTCGACATTGGGAATCACTTCAACGAATATGCAGGCTACGACTGTGATTATAGCTTGTATGTTCAATGTCCTTGACTTCTTTTGTTGTCTCTGAAAACCTCCTCAACAAAATAAAGCATAATATCTCGTAATGATATTTTTGTAGATACCCAAGTAAAGAAGAACAATATCATTTCATCAAGCATTACTTACAGCCAGACAAACCAAACGAGGTAGGAACATGTCAGGCGTTTGGATTGGTTTTATTATAAATGGTGAACAGAGACAGCGGTTGCTTAACAAAGTATATATTGTATGAGTTGCAATTCCGGTAATAATCTTTTCACAAGTAAGAGTGTTCAGAAACTGTGGCTCCCAGTTTGCTATGACAATAATACTAGCAAACTGCGAGTAAGTTGTGTCCTTAATTATGGCATGAATGTTTCCTTACAATTACATTTAGGTTCTTTTCAAACATCTGTGTTGACAATTACAGAGCTAAAGGTTATATAAATCACATTGCTTGTGTCAAACAGGTCAATATTGCTGAAGTGAAAACAGTCTTCGTAGAGACAGATGCGTATAAATTAGCATCTCATTTGTACTGGGCAATATGGGCTATTATTCAGGTAACCATTATTCAATATATGGCTTAAAGTTAATGACTTTGTATTAAAGCTAATGTAAAATTTGGTTGTAACAGGCAAGAATGTCTCCCATAGAGTTTGATTATTTGAGTTACTTCTTTTTGCGATACAATGAATACAAGAAGCAGAAGCCATTTACCTTTTCACTTGTTATGTCTCACCTATCTCCATCTGTCTAGCATTTTGACCAAAATGGTTAAAATCTGTATTTTATTCTTTTTACTATATGCTATCTGTGTTGTCATCAATTCTTGTAAAATTTGTTTGTGATGTTAGTAAAACATATATGGTTTTGTATGAATGAGCTTGAGCTGTTGAGGTAGACATGATATACATCTCCAAGCACCCACAAATCAGGTATTTTTGGTTGGCTTTGGTCTGGGTGAGATTTGCAAGTAAAAGCACTAAAGTTATCTTTTGTTAAAAGATTCTTTAATAGAAATAAGTAAAGTTAGGCATTTGCTACAAATTGAGATTGTTATATGAAAACATTATAGGATCTCAAGTAACTGGTTTTCTAAGTAATTAACTTGAGAGACCAATTCTTGTGAAAGGTTCAATGGTTTAAGGGCTTCACCATACGCCGCAATGAGAAGTGCCTCAGCTCGACCATGATCCTTTTTCCTCTTGAGTTGTGAACTTAGTGATGGAAACAACTCTGCTGCAACTCGTCTACTATCATCCTGTAACATAAACATAAACTTTGTTTTGTAACTGAAAGATTTTGTTTTCGAAATCACAAAAAGTTTTTGACAGTAGAAGATCAAATTTAACCTTTGTGCAACTCCCACTGGCAAGTTGAAAATACCTCTTCCATAAAGATGCAGAAACTGGAATAACACAGAAGCCTGAAGCAACTAGTGTTCCTATCCATAATCCATATCCAAATCCTCCACTATACCAACCCTTGAAACACAATCACAAACATCTCAGACACAAACGTTTCAGTTTCAAGGAATAAACACCATAGCTGTAGCACTAACTTGTTTTCCATCTTTGGGAAAGGGATTGGATTGTTCGATATATACTCTGCTTCCTGCATTATCAAAAGATTGTAAATTTTGCTTCTAAATCTCACCTAAAGAACCAAAACATCAAAGAGAGACAAAAGTAAAACATATTCTTACCAGTAGGAACATCTAAACTCTGAATCAATTGTACAATTGACTTTGCATCCAAACGTTTCCGTACTCTTTTCCCAACTAAAACTGGGATGTGAGGAGTATCATAAACCTAATTCCAGATTTAGCAGCATTAAAGATAACTTATTCTTCTACAAATCAATTGACATAAACCCTAAAAACTCAAACTTCAAGTGACTAACCTGAGCAGAAGAACCTGTGTGGTCAAATTTCAAGAGAGCCAAAGCACCAGACAAATCAGGGTCAATCCCAATGACGCAGCTTGACTCAGAATTTTCCCGAGTAGTCACTTCGTCATCTGGTGAAGTGAGAGAGAGAGACTCTAACCATTTCTCTTTCATCAACGCCGCGTCGATGGCTTTCGTCGTTGAAACAGCGCTAAACGCGAGACTCCGCTGCTGCCGGAACGGAGCTGAGAGAGAAAGAAAAGGTTTGAGCTTTGTAGCTAAACCATGGATCTGAGAAATCGACGGTTGGCTGTACATCGTCGCCGTGACAAGAAATTTTCGAATTCGAACAACACTCGCTAACATTTGGTTTTGTATTTCTTGGGGGTATTGATGTATTGAGTCCGTTTTGAAGAAAAGGGAATCCCCTATATCTAATCTAATACCAAAACAGTTTTTATGAAACATGATCTTCGCCTTTTATCTTTCTCTTCTACTTTTTTAAAACTGAAAAGAAAACAAAAAATTAAATTAAAAATTACAAAACAAACGCAAACTAAATCGGGACAGAGACGAAAAGGGCTTCTTTCTTCAGCGACGTGCTCTAGCACCACCAATATCACTGCCGCCATCAGAATCCACTTCATTCGAAGCTCAATTTTTGCATAATTTTAGTCATGTTCTTTTCGCAGTCAACGACCAAACCATATTTTTTTTTCAATTTTTTTTCACCAATTATTTTTAAAATAAATAAAATAAAATATAAAAATATATAAATAAATTAAAATTTTTTAGCTATCTATAAATTTTTATAAAAATTCATATATAATTTAAATATATATAAACTAATAAATAAATAAAATTATAAAAATTTAATATATAATATAAATTTTTGTTGTTAATTTTTTACTATATTATATTTTTTATATTTTGTTTATATTTTTAGTTTTTTAAAATTAATATATAACATAATGTTTTGTTCTATATTTTTTACTTTATTCTAATTTAAAAATATTAATAATATAATAATTGTATATCATATATACAAATTATATACTAATAGATAATAAATTGTTATATTTCATATATGATATGTATAATGTTAATAAACTATATAAATAAAATATTAATTATAACAAAAATGTTAAATGATATACATATTTTTATATTTAAAAATTAAAATATTATATTTTACATTATTTTAAATTTTAACTTATATTTTTTTTTTTTTGCTAAGTTTTATTATTACAATTTTTTAAAATTTATTATTTAAATTTTTTTATTTTGATATTACATATTAGTTTTTATTATAAATTATAAATTAAAAATTTAACAAATATTATAAAAAAAATGGTTAGTCGCTGGTCGCTAGCGACTGCAAAAAGAACAATACAGCGATTGGTCGCACCGACTGCTAAAAGAACATAAAACTGAAATAGTAATCGCTGTCGCTAGTCGCTGGTCACTGTCGCTGTCGCCAGCGACCACGAAAAAAACAAGATCTTTCTTGCTCTGCATTTCTATCTTGTCTCCTATGAAAGTAATTTTTCTCAAATTGTATATAGCATTTTGATTTAATATATAGAGACTTAGACCATCGAACCTCTTTCTCTGCATCAATTTCTTGGTGATTTTGGATGCTTATTTGGTAAAATGTACTCAAGCGGGGACTGGGTTAACTAGGACTTGAAATTCATAACCATTACCATGTAATGCGTACTATGTTGTAGGTTAGAACCCAAGTGTATTCATATTTTGCCTCAGATAATTCCACAAATGTATAATTGGGTTAAAGTAATACTGGTATAATATTTTTCAGATAAAAATCGTATAATTGGGTAAAACTAATTCTAATAGTACTTAATTGATTGAGTTATTTTGCAGAAAACAATAAGCGAAAAGGTCATTATATGGTTCCAATGCGAAGGTGGATCTGGAGGATGTCTAATGATACAATATGCAGAAGATGATAGACCAAAAGAGCCTCATGTAACATCGGGACATGTATCGAGAGTGGTTAGAAGTTCGGTTGGTAAGAACTATGATGAGTGTAATGATGGTGAAATTGGAGCCAATGCTATAACTGTGTATGTAGAGCCAGAAAGGGTATGTTATAAACGTGTAGATGATGTAATTTAACTAGAAAATGTACATTATGAGAGAGTGGATATTAAGAGATTGGATATCGATGATGAGTTTGTTGAGAGTGTAGTTGTTGTAGAGAGTAGTCAGCTCATAGAAGAATAGGATGAGAAAATTGATCATTGTGGATGATCCCTTATCATATGGTGTACTTGATGGAGATCATGATGCTAGTTGGACGTGGTTTTCGAGATGCTAAAAACAGTTATACATGATACTGAAGATTTGGTATTCATGAGTGACATGAATCTGAGGCTCAATTGCGTCGTAGATAATGTGTATCCAAAAGTTTATCATAGATACTTCATATGGCATATGACACAAAATATGAAAGGTCATGCAAAAGGTTCGAACAAAGGTGTAGTTGCATGAAAATTCATGGAATTGAGTAAGCAGTATATAGAAGCTGATTTCAACCGTGAGTATTCCTTGTTTGAGAAGAGATTTCTAGTTGCAGCCAAGTATTTAAAAGGAGAGTTCCGAGAAAGAAAAATGGGTAAGGTGCATTTTCCCTGGAGAAAGATACAACATAGACACAAACAACATTGTGGAATCTATGAATAATATTTAATGATGCAAGGAAATACAACCCCCATGCTTCATGCAATCTTAAGAACATATGCTAGGTGGTTTACTGAGTGTAAAAGTTGATTATAGACATCGGCTGGTAAAAGTTGCAACAAATTGGTGCCTTAAATGGAGAATTTCCTAGTAATATATACATTGGCTGGCAAGTTCCTAGTAATATATCGAACTATTATGGACAACATCGTAATTGGCATAAAAGAGTATATTTTGGTTGCTGTCATATTGGAAATATTTGCTGATTCGACATTATTTGGATGTGATGCACATCGAGAAGAATTTTTTTTGAGAATATCATGCATATGATACTGAACGTAGCCGATATGACTAAAGATAACATAAATTCACGATTAGACTTGCCACCTATTTGTTCTAGAAGTGAGTTGCATATCAAAAGCGACGACAAAATTCCATTTCCTATATTTAGATTGTCATCGGAGGCAAAAACAATGTTATTTAATTGGGTGTCATCAGAAGTGAAGTTTCCTGATGGGTATGTTTCGAATCTCTCCAGATGTGTTGAGCAAGGGCAAAAGTTTACAGGGATGAAAAGTTATGGCTGTCATGTGTTCATGCAACGTCTATTACCATTTGCTTTGGCTGAGTTA
The DNA here is from genome assembly GCA_023374145.1 of Lepidium sativum. Lineage (NCBI taxonomy): Eukaryota > Viridiplantae > Streptophyta > Magnoliopsida > Brassicales > Brassicaceae > Lepidium > Lepidium sativum. The sequence continues at coordinate 28,139 of JAKUCM010001753.1, forward strand.
CTTCCAAAAAATGTACATGAAGCACTTGCATGTATTTGTTTTAACATAATTAAGTAATGAATATATACATATATATATATATCACTTATATATGTGTGCTATATTTTTTAGGTATTGGAGATTTTTTTCGAGATTTTAGTGCACGAACACTCATATGAGAAGCTTTGAAACAACTTTCAACGAACATACCGCTCTTGTTATGCAACTTAGAAAATATATTTCCTCCTTCATTTATCGATGTTATGGAACATCTCCCACTGCACCTTCCTCATGAAGCATTACTGGTTGGACCTGTTCATATTCGATGGATGTAACCATTTGAGCGGTTTATGAAAAATCTGAAAGACAAAGCAAAGAATCTGGCAAAAGTCGGGTCAATCGTTGCTGGTAGTATGCCAGAAGAAACATCGCACTTCACATCGTACTACTTTGCACCCACTGTTCACACCAAAAAAAAAAGAACCTTGGAGATATGATGATGGTGGAGTTGCCCCAACTTATGCAGTAAAGAGAGTTCCTGATATCTTCTCCCCCATTGGTCGTCTCAGTGTCAAATTGAAAGAAGTTTGGTGGAGTAGTCCTGAAGACCTTTACGCAGCACAACATATATACTTCTGAGTTGTACTGAAGTGCTTCCGTTTGAAAGGTAGATATACATATATATATATGTATATGAATTATATATATATGTACGTCAATACATGTGTCCAATCAAGCTACAGAGCTAATTGTGCTAATTGATCCGGAAAACCGAGAATATGAAGATCTTCCTGCATATTATTGACAATGAGGACCGTGACGAATTTGGCAAAAGTGATAATCCGAATAGTAGAAATGATAGTAATGGTGAATAATCTGATTGATACCGTTGTTTAACATGTATGAATACGTTAGAGATTTCATGTATCTTCAACAATCTATATTGTATCAATCAGAGATTTTAATCATGTGAATCTAATAAATTAATTATGTATGCTAAATCAAAAACATGTATATAACCGTTGAAAACATATATATTACAATCAAAAACATATACGCAAAATGAAAAATACAATGCCACAAAAAAACAAAAAAAATGAACGTCATAATGTCAACGGTATAGAAAAAAAAGTCGTAAAGTACACGACACCAAAAAGAAGAAAACACAAACGTTGTAAAGTCGACAACAAGGTAAAGAAAATAAAATAAAACGTCGTAATGACGACGACACGGAAAAAAAAAACGTCGTAAAGACGACAGACAAATAAAAAAAGAAAAGAAAAAAGAAAACGTCGTTAAAAGGACGGTCAAATAAAAAAGAAAAAAAATAAAACGTCATAAAGACGACGGCCAAATAAAAAAGAAAATAATAAAATGTCGTATAGAGGATGGCTAAATAAAAAATATATAACGTCGTAACGACGACGGCCAAATAAAAAAAAAACAAAAGGAAACATCGTAAACTCGATGGTAACATACCAATTCGTTTACAAGATAAGGTATTAAAAAATGAAATAAGCTGTACTAATAAGATACGTTGTACCAACACGTCTACAATTTGTAAATTCAAAAAGATTTAACAACACATTTACAAGTCTTGCGTTGTAAATTGGAACCTAAGTTTACAACTTCTTTACGACAAAAATTGGTTTACCAACACCTTTACAACGCTTTTGTTGTAAAGTAGAACCTAATTTGGCAACTTTTTTATAACCTAACTTCCCAACGCGTTTACAAAGCCATGTACGTCCTATATAACATTGCGAGAGATGCCACTTCCTTGCTCATTTCTTAATTCTCCTTCTCTCTCTAAGGTATTCCTCAATACCTTCTCTCTAAATTTTTTTTTACTTAGGAAGTATTTAGCTTTTATAGATTTAGGATATATGGAATTTAGAATTAGATAAAATTTAGAATTTACTATGAAATTTAGAATTTACGGTTGAATTGATAATTATTTCTAACTGCATTGTAGATAGTTCATCTATGGCTCTCCGTAAGCATACACGGCGCGTCCACTAAGATGGCCTTGTTCATGGCACTGCATCATCGTCAAGTTCCTCATCAGTACCTGAGACATAGTCACAGACACACACTCGCATTACATGGTTTAAGATTTTCGCGGTAATTAATTTTCTTTAAAAAATTTAAATTATTACATTTTATGAAACCTATTTATTTACTAAATATTAAATACTAATTAAATCTTCTTTTTACTAGCAACGTTGGAACTGAGACGTCTCCATCAACGAGATAGCCAAGCATGAGTTAACCACAAAGTCATGAAGTGGTTTTGTAACACTGTCTCTGACTGGAAGACAAATTGGGAGGTGAAAGGAGATGACTGGATACCTACCTTTATGACCAATGCAGTTTGGGAGGGGTTGAAAAATTATTAGGTAGACCCCAACTTAGTGAGGAGAGCTGCTCAGTGTTCCACTTCGTGGAAAATAATTGGTCCGGATGGTTTGTCGGTCGCTATGCCTCACACTGCATGACATATGCCTTTTGGCGGAGTAGCTATACAAATAGTAAGTGTTTTTTTAAAATTAATTTTTTTTGTTCATTTCTATTACAACTTAATTAATATTTAACTAAGTTTAACTTTTTTAGGCTGAAAAGACTGGACAAATTCCTTCTCTTCCAGAATTGTACACAACTACTCATAGAAATAAGTCCGACGTTTTTATTGATCCTCCATATGAGAGACTACAAGTCAGGTTGAAGCTGCAGTTCAGGAGCGTCAGATTCAGCTTTCCATGAATCCCCTGAGGGTACTCCTTTGGAATTGAGTACTCCTGAAATCAACACAATTTATAAACATATATTTAATTTTAATATTTAGTTAATTATAACTAAATAATTTTTATTCTCTGACTAATCGGTTTTTCTAGATTGCCCGAAGAAAAAAGGATGGATTATTGGAATATGATCTACCCAAGATGTCCAGAGAGTCACATTTAACTGGATAGGGGAAAGCTCTCTCTGTAGTTATTTGATGGTTTCGCGTGAAAAAATAGTGGAGCTGAAGCAACAACAACAAACAACAGATCAAAAGTTTGCTGCAATGGAGTCCATGTTGGATTGTGGGCAATCCCCATGCAACAGAGGCATTAGAGCGTAGACGTCGGAACCTCGGGATACGGCCTATGAAAAATGTCGATTTAAACGAACGAGTGACTGATGATCAAGACGAGCATAGTACGAATATATCAATGAACTTTTACAATAAATAGTTTGTAATTTTAATAATTTTATAAACACATTTTAATATCAAATTTTATTAAAATAATTCAATTCCTAAATTTATTAAATTACAAAATTTTAAATAAATATTTTAAATAAAAAAAATAAAAATATTTTGTCCCTAATTAGTTGTAAAAATTTCGTCTTTAATTTGTTGTAAAATTAATTGACTATAATCCGTTGTTAAGATAGTAAGTTGTAAAATCGTTGTAAAGTAGGTGTTGTTAGTTTACTTTAACAACGACTTTACAACGCATGCCATATCTTACAACGCTCTTACAACTCCTCTTTTACGACGCACTAACATCAAAATATGTGCACTGTTACATTTTACAAGGAATTCACAACGTTTTGTGTGTTACAACGATCAGTACACGACGTAACATATTTCGTCCCTAATTCGTTGTAAAGAGAGTTAACAACAAATTAGGGACGAAAATCGGAGTTGTAAACTCTATGTTATCTTGTAGTGTTTGTGATATGTTTTAGATTTGTGAAATATAGTTTATGACTTTTGTAATGTGTCTAAGACTTTTGTAATATGTTTAGGACTTGTTATTAACGTATTATGCTCATGACTTTTGTAGTATATATTTGAAGTTTTACAATTGTAGAATTGTACTTTTGTAATATATGCTCATGACTACGTATTATGTAGTTTCACGCATTATTACTGAATTTCACAAATGTATTGTTATTAAGTTTCACAATTGTGGTTTTATGCAGTATTTCATAGTTTACAATTTTTATATGAAGCATAAATCCAATACATTCTGAATATATTGTCATACACCATCTGTTTATAAAAAAAATCATTAATAAGGCGCAATAATACTAATAAACAAGCATTTTGACAAAAGGTCACCCACAACGGGGTTAACCTCCTTAGAGTCCACCTGCTCGGATTCAACATTACCACCAGCCTATAGTTTGACAATAATACAGTAAGCAGTTGAATAATTACACATTATTTAGCAGTTGTACACTAGTTTTACACGTTCCAAGGATAAGACATTTTCGTTCAAAGCGTCAATCTTTTCTTTCATCGACTTCATCTCCTCCTTCATCGACTTCACAAGCTCAACCAAATCTTTTGAACTTGCATGGATTTCATCTCTTCTTGCATCGGCGGTTTCTCTAAATATCACATGTGTGTTGTCTAATCGTGCTCGTACATCTATATTGAACATAGTACAAAATTCAATGGTATGCCGTGAGCGAAAACGCTGCATCTATCCACAACATGGTCATTGCTAAACTCCTCATCTTCTTCTGCCATGGATGCCAATGTAATCCTTTCTTCATGAAAACGTGGGATGAGGATGTTAGAACAAAAGAGTCGAAGATTGAAAGAAGAAACGCAGATAGCACAGAGTCGAAGCATAAGCTTCTGGACTTTAACGATTCGTCCCCAAATCCGCTCACGATTATTCAAGAGGAAGGTCGAGAAAGAATTCTACTATGTTCTTGAAGAAGTGTGGCAACAATCTTCAAGATGAAACCAAGAAGTTCTTGAGACTCTAGAAAGATATCGAGATCAAGAGGACCTTCAATTGTTCTTTAATCCTCTTCGATTTGATCTTGTTTAAGATAACTCGATTTCAAGTTAGAATCAATTTTGTGTATCACTCTCTTTCTCTGTTTCTCGATTCTTCGCAGTCATATATAGACGAAGAAGAGAATCTATCGAATCAGAGTTTTGTGTTCATTGAATTAAACCGGGTACAATTGTTGGTTTAATTCTTTGGTTCAGAGCTTAACCGAATCTTAAGAAATATATACTCCAACAATCCCCCACATATAGTTCCTTAAGCTATTAATCGAAACACAAAACATGTTGATACCGAAATTGGCTTGAATCAACTTTTACTTCTCTGGAATCGCTTCCACATCAGCTGAGTTCTTGCTTGATCAGTATTTATAGGTAGTATTCGAGTGATTTAACACTAATTCCCTATGAGTCGAATGATACAAAGACTTAAGAATGGAACACTTAAGTTTTAGATCATTCAATCAGCTGAACTCATTTGATATATAGCAACAATATTCATTACAATTGAGTTTAATAGTTTGTACATTGGTTCAAGACATCACTAGATTACATATACTTCTTTAGTTTGACCTTTTGAACCTGACAAGTTTCATTCCATTAGCTTGCCTGGTAAGGTATCCGAAGCATGTAACTCTCTCTCTTTAAGTCCCATATCTCGAGCAGTGTCCAAGACAATCCGTCTACACAAGTCCTTCGTGAAAGGATCAGCTATGTTCTTAGCAGATCGAACATACTCTAGTGACAGGATACCAGCTTCGATCTAGCTCCTAATCACCTTATGTCTTAACCTTATATGTCTCTTCTTCCCATTGTACAGCTTATTCATAGCAACAGCTAAAGCTGACTGGGAGTCACATCTCAAAGAGATGGAAGAACAAGTATTACCGTGCATTGGAAGGTCAGCCAATACACTTCTCAACCAATCTGCTTCTTGACTTGCCAATTCTAGAGCAATCAATTCAGATTCCATGGTAGAGCGAGCAGTGCATGTCTGTCTAGAAGACTTCCAAGCAATTGCTCCACCTGACAGAGTGAACACAAAACCACTTGTAGAGTTTACTTCATCTTTGTCAGTAACCCAGCTAGCATCACAGAAACCCTCAATCACGCAGGAAGATTCATCGTAACATAGGCTCCAATTCATTGTACCTCTCAAGTATCTAAGTAGCCTATGTAGAGCCTTCCAATGATCACTATTAGGATTATGTGTGTACCTGCTTAGCCTGCTCACTGTGTATGCTATGTCCGGCCTGGTGCAATTCATCAAGTACATTACACTTCCTAGTACTTTAGCATATTCTTCTTGTCCAACGCTATCACCTATATTTTTACATAAGTGAAGAGAAGAATCATAGGGAGTCCTAGCTGGCGGTTCATTCCAGACACTGAATTTTCTAAGCAGCTTTTCAATGTAGTGAGTTTGGCTTAATGCAAAGCCTGTTCTGGTTTTGAATATTTTGATTCCTAGAATAACATCAACTTCATTCATGCCTTTCATGGAAAACCTAGAGTTTAGCATGGACTTAACCTCATTAACCAACAGCAGTGAAGTTCCTAGGATCAAGATGTCATCTACGTACAAGCATAAGATCACATATTCTGTCTTAGTTCCTCTACTAAAGACACATGTATCTCCGGAATTCAAAGCAAAACCATTTTCAATCATAGTGGCACTAAACTTTTCGAACCATTTCTTTGGGGCTTGCTTGAGCCCATAAAGAGATTTTTTCAACTTACATACCTTGTGTTCAAGTCCTTCTTCTATGAAGCCCTCAGGTTGCATTATGTAAATCTCTTCGTCTAGGTCCCCATTCAAGAAAGCCGTCTTTACGTCCATTTGGTGTACGATTAATTTTTGAGAAGATGCCACTGCCATGAGTAGTCTTATGGAAGCTATTTTTGATACAGGTGAGTAGGTATCAAAATAATCTATTCCATGTTTCTGACTGAAGCCTTGAACCACCAATCTAGCCTTATATTTGTCTATGGTTCCATCGGATTTCAGTTTTTTCTTAAGTATCCATTTGCATCTTAAAGCTTTGCATCCGCTTGGTAGATCAACCAGGTCCCAAGTGTGGTTTGAGAGTATGGATTCAAACTCATCGTTAATGGCTTCTTTCCAGAACATCACATCTAGAGTCTTCATGGCAGCTGAGTATGACACAGGATCTTCTTCTATAAGAAATGTGTATACAAAGTCTTCACTCAGCTCCTCATGTTCCACTATATAACTTGTTATAAAATCTGAGCCAAAGTCCTTCTGTTTTCTAACTCTTTTACTCTCCCTAGGAATCGAACTTTCATCTTCAGATACTCTTTTTACTGTACTGATTCCAGTTGTTGGTCTACTTGCTGGTTTCTTGAAAGGAAACACTTCTTCAAAGAACACAACATCTCGTGATTCTAGTACATGTCCCAGCACCAAAGTCTCTGTGTTGAATGTAAGACATCTGTAAGCAGAGCTGTTCGAAGCATAACCTATTAGAACAATATCCACAGTCTTAGGTCCTATATTGTTTCTCTTGAAGTCTGGCAGACCTACTTTGGCGAGGCAACCCCACACCCTCAAGTAACTCAGATTAGGAGGAAATCCCTTCCATAGATCATAAGGAGTTGCAGTCAGTCCTTTGTGAGGAACACGGTTCAGAATGTAACTCGCATTCAGGACCGCTTCCCCCCACAACTTGTCACATAGACCAGAACTCAATAACATCGAATTCATCATATTTTTAAGGGTTCTGTTTTTCCTTTCGGCTATTCCGTTCTGCTGAGGGGTGTAAGGGGCTGTGAATTCATGTACAATTCCCTCATTAACACAGAAGGCTTTGAATCTATCTGAAGTATACTCACCACCTCTGTCCGATCTAATTCTCTTTATTTTCTTGTCTAGTTGATTTTCTACTTCGGTTTTATACTGAATAAAAGCATTGAAAGCCTCATCTTTAGCATTCAGTAAAAACACCTGACAAAACTTGGAGAAATCATCAGTGAAAGTGATGTAATATTTCTTACCACCTCTACTGATTGTGTTTTTGAAATCGGCTATGTCAGTGTGAATCAAGTCTAACAAACTAGAGCTCCTCATTATAGGATTTTTAAATGGCTTTCTAGCATGTTTAGCTTCCACACAGACTTCACACTTACTTAAAGGTTTCCCGGAATTCATTGATATGAGTCCTAGATGATTCAATCTATTCATAGAGTTGAAATTCAAATGCCCTAGTCTACTGTGCCATTCAGTAAAACTACAACATAAGTACACAGAATCATCACCTTTATTAATGTTCAAGGTTTCTAACACAAACAGATTGTTGATACAAAAGGCTTTTCTAACATACTCACTGTTCTTAGTAAGGATCATTTTACCAGCATCTATAGTCTGTTTAATTCCAGCCATCATTAACAAAGCACTAGAGATAAGGTTTCTACGCATGTTCGGGACTAATAAGACCTCAGTGAGAGTGAGAACTTTACCAGAAGACAGTGATAAGTCTACCTCTCCGACTCCAGACACCTTCAATGCACTGGCATCTCCTAGGAACACGTTCTCACAACCTGTTGTCACCATGTTTCATCTCAAATTGTTTACTGAGTAGCTTCTTGAGATTAACAATTTGTTGTTTCTGTGTTGATGCAATGAGCATATCATCTACATATAGGAGTAGATATATCATAGTGTCAACTGTCTTTCCCTTGTAGTAAACGCATGGATCATATTCACTCTTTTGGAACTTTTGATTCTTCATGAATTCATTGAACTTTGCATTCCATTCTCTTGGTGATTGCTTTAAGCCGTACAATGATTTCTTAAGTAGACACACCTTCCTTTCTTGTCCTTTAACTTCATAACCTTCTGGTTGATTCATGTAGATTTCTTCCTGTAATGTTCCGTGTAGGAAAGCTGTTTTCACATCCATTTGTTCTAGTTCCATGTTCCAATTTGAAACTGTTGCTAGTAGTATTCTAATTGAAACGTGTTTAACCACTGGAGCAAAAATGTCATTATAATCTACTCCTTCAACCTGAGCATAACCTTTAGCAACCAATCTGCTTTTAAATCTTGGCTTTTCTATTCCTGGTATGTCTGGCTTTAACTTGAATAACCATCTACATCCGATTACCTTTTTGTTCTGTGGTTTGTCTACTAAGATCCATGTGTTATTCCTGATGAGGGAATCCATTTCCTCATCAGCTGCTTTCCTCCATTTTTCTTTGTCTTTGCTATGAATAGCTTCAGTATAGGTCTTAGGTTCCTCTAGTTCTAATTCCTCAGAACTTGATAGGGCAAATGCAACTAGATCTGCTTCTTCGTATCTAGATGGAGGTCTTATATTCCTTCTTTTCCTATCCCTAGCCAATAAGTAGTTTTCCAGGTTGGTCTCTTCAGTTTCAGAGTGTTCAGAGTCAACATGACTCTCATCTTCACCGATGCCCTCTGGGACACGTTCTGAACTTGCTCCACCTGACCCATCCATACCCTTTGACTGATCTTTATCACCCATTATCTCTTCTAGATTTACTTTGAAAGTTACCCTTCTCTCGGATTTACTTTCTCTGGTTTTGTCTTCAGCTTTAGGTTCTGGTTCTTCTGAAATGGTGTCTCTGTATAGTTCATCTTCATTGAATACTACATCTCGGCTAATTACTAGTTTTTCTTCTTCGATTAGCCAGACTCTGTATCCCTTAGTCTCTGTTCCATAACCGACAAATATTTCCTTTATGGTTCTAGGACTTAGCCTGTCTTGAGTAGTGTGGACATAAGCTATACATCCGAAACTTCTTAGGTGTTTGTACTCTGGTTTATATTTTGACCACAGTTCTTCTGGTACATCAAAGTTGATTGATGCTGCTGGTGATCTTTTTATAATATAAACCGCTGTGTTTGCTGCCTCTGCCCAAAATTCCCCATTTAGACCAGATTTTGATAACATACATCTCACCTTTTCCATTATAGTTCTGTTCATTCTTTCTGAGACTCCATTTTGTTGTGGTGTATATGCACAAGTCCTATGTCTTTTAATACTAGCTTCTTTGTATAAGTCATCAAACTGTTTGTTGCAATATTCTAGTCCATTGTCAGTCCTTAGGCATTTTACCTTCTTCCCAGTTTGATTTTCGACTAGAGTTTTCCAATCTTTGAAAGCTTGAAATGCATCACTCTTTTTCTTTAGGAATTGAATCCAGACTTTCTTTGAGTAATCATCTATGAAACTGATAAAGTATTGACAACCTGATATGCTAGGTGTTGTGTTCTGTGATCCCCATAAATCCGAATGGATGTACTCTAAAGTACATTTTGAGGTATGTTTTCCCTTCTGAAAACTAAGTCTGTGAGTCTTTCCCAATGCGCATGTTTCACAAAACCCCATAGCTTTCACATCTCCATTCTTTAGGTAACCTTTCCTGACTAGTGTCTCCATTGATCTTTTTCCCATGTGTGCTAGCCTTCGATGCCACCTAGTAGTTGTGTCAATAGACGCCTTGACCATATTGACTTTTGTGCTTAGTACTCTTCCATCTAAGAAATATAGGCCATTATGGTATTTTCCTGACAGAAATTTATCACCATTCTCTTTGTAAAACTGAATGTTGAAGTCCTTTCCTTGATAGTAGCATCATAGCTCTTCTAGCTGACCATAGGATATCAAATTTCTGCTCATTTCTGGTACATAACGAACACCATTTAAGGTAACTAAGTTACCTTCTTTTTTCTCAATCACAATATTTCCAATTCCCTTGACTGAGCAGTGAGAATTGTTTCCCATATAGACCTTGTTTCCTTCGAATTCAACTAGGTCTGTGATTAGATCCTTTCTAGGTGTTATGTGAAAAGTGCAACCTGAGTCCATTACCCATTCTTCAGTTGTTGCAATTAGGCTTGCAGTGTAGGCTAAAACCTTTGTGTCTTTAGATGCACAATTAGCTGATTCCTTTCCTTTTCCATTTTTCTTTTGTGGACAATCACGTTTCCAGTGATTTTCATCTCCACATATCCAACAAGCCCTGATTTCTTCATTGCTCTGTTTTGGTCTTGACTTGGATCTGCCTTTACTTTTTGATCTGCCTCTGTTCTTTCCCGTATTCTTTACATTTCTTTTGTCTGTCCTGCCTCTGCCTTCAACAGTCAACCCTTCTGAATGTGTTTTATTCCTTAATAACCCTTTTTGTCTTAGGTTAGACTCCATTCCATAAGCTCCAGTTATTACATCATCCATAGTTAGAGTGTCCTTGGCATTGCCGAATTGTAATGTGTGAGTAAGAGGGTCATATTGAGGTGGCAGACTGTTGAACAATGCAATGGCTTGATCCTCGTCTTGAATGGTAACCTTTAGACTTTCTAAGTCTCCTATCAGCTTTAGAAACACATCAAGATTTTCTTCAATTGATTTGTCCTCGTCCATTCTATATAGAGAGAATTGCCTCTTTAGATAGACTCTGTTTGCTTTAGTCTTTGTTTGGTAATCTCGTTCTAGTGCTTTCCATTGCTTGAAAGCTGTAGTTTCATTCATTACCTTTCTTAACACTGAGTTAGATAAGCACTGTCCGAGCAGGCTCCTTGCTCGCCAATCCTTTATCTCCCATTGAGGATCCTTTGAGACCGGTTTTCCGATCTTAATTTCCTTCCCTGTTTCTTGATCTGTTACAGATACTTCCTCCATTGGCCATACTTCTTCATGATCTTTCTCAATTACTTTGAGAAGGCCATGAATCTCAAATTGGCCTAGCATTCGGTATTTCCATAATCTGAAATCCCCTTTGCCATCAAATTTCTCCACCTCAAACTTACCAGAGATGACTTCCATGCTTAAGTCTTCAACTTCTGTGACAAGTTTTTTGGTTTATGGCTTTCTTGATGTGCAAGTAACACACTAATGCTTTCTGTGAATTTCTTGCGAGGTACTGGTCAATGTCTATAGGCTTCTAAATCTCTTCAAGAGACCGAGGAGAAGATGAGAAGCTGCAACAACCGTGAGAAATGTAAGTGTTTCTCTTTTCTTGTACTCCTTTCTTTGTATGCTCCGAGCTTTATGCGATTCTTCACTTTCTTGAACGCAGGCTCTGATACCACTTGTTGTGCACAATAGCTCGATAGACCTTGAATTGCTTGCGGAAAACGAGTGATTGAGGTCCGAATGCTTAAAAGAAAGAGTAAAAGAGTACGACGAGTGAGGACACGGATTTATAGAGTTCCCCGCCGATTAAACCATCGACGGGTACATCTCTCTTCGGAATAGCTTCCGGAATTCACTAACGCACCTTAACATGTGTGTTTGATTCAGAGCATAGCTCTGTTACAAGAAATCGATCCTCTCTCTCTACTGTAACTCGCTCTCGAAAACTCTCTCTCACTCTTAAAGAAGAAGACGACTAGATGGGCCACAAACCGGCCCACTAGATCGAGCTTACAGTGAAGCTGGGCCGACACTGAAACTTGATCCATTAGCAAATCAATTGCTAATGGGCTTAATGGCTCGGCCCATAAACGAATTGAAACGACAAAACATGACAGCAACTATAAATAATATTATATATTTTAAGAAATTTAAATATATACATATATATATATATATATATATATATATATATATATATATATATATATATATTAGATATATTTGTTATTATTGAAATTAGGTTAGTTTAATATGAGTTCACGATTAATGAGTAATTCGATACAAATTTTACATTCTATTTGTATTTTTTATCAATTCGTTTTGGGATCAAATTTGAGAATTTTTGGAGGAAACTTTCTAAACCAAAGTATATGAAAGTCAGAACTTACCGCTACTATGGCAGTGACAATGGTTAAGATTGCCATCACAAGATTCAAGTGGCCAACAACACTATACCACCATCCTAACAAAATCATACACAAGTTTGTTTTACAATCAGATAATCTTCAAACCACAAACCATCATATCTAGATCAGGTCGGATTCTTTGCATCTCCAACAAGTGCATTTTTTTAGATTATAAATTTACCGTAAGGAAAATCTTTGCTCCTTCTCCACTGGATTTCGATGTGATCTCCAGGTTTCAACTCTTTGAGAGAATCTAACTCATAGAGACGATAAGGTGATGCCTCAATAGGAGCTTCTCTAGTCCTCTCCCATGTTATATCCTTTTCAATTGAATTTACTTTTCTACCTTGAGGTAGATACCTAAAATCCCAATAGAACATAACTTATAATTTTTGGTTCAAGACTATACTGAAGATTGTATGAAATATGGACATTAGATAGATATAATTACCTAGCTTGAAAAGTATCAGTGTGAGTATCATAACTGAGTTCGGCATAAACCCTACATGTTCATTCTGCTCATATACACATATAACATACATATTAGAGCTGGGAATAAAAAAAAGTGGAAATGTTCTTTTTGTTCATAACTAATGATTACCTCACGGTTGTAAACTTGAGCTGGGAACCAGAAATGGCCTGATTCAAGAGAGAGGTAATAGTTCATGATGGAATCGAGTGGTAAAGAAGAGTCAAATCTCTTTCCTAAAAGTTTGGCAGAGCCAAAATGTTTATTGTGTTGATGATATTTAGAAGAGAAATAGCATTGCCACTCTCTATGAACAGCAGGGCCAAGGACTTTGCCCCATTTAGTTTTCAAATGTTTCTCCCATAAATGATTACTCACACATCTTTCCCTCAAGGAACTACAAACTGTAGCCATGTTGTAAAGTTCGGAAGGTGGAAGAAGTTCAAGAATGTACTCAAGAGCCAGGTCAGGGAGGTCAAGGATTGACATTTGGTCCACCACAAGAGAGTATGGACTAGGTGTGATTGAGTGTAAAGTATTCATGAAGGGTTTCTTGGAGAAGAAGAAAGAGATCAAGGTTTTAATTTTAGATGCCCATATAGAAAGAGATAGACTGACAAAGAAGAAGAAAGAGACAACAAGTGATGAGAAGGTAGAGTAACATTTACACAAGTCTTATACTGCCTTTTGATTTGTTGTTAGTGAAGGTATAAATGGAACAGAAGACAGATAGATAACCAATTGGAGAATTAGGGAATATGCAGTAAACAATTTTTTCTTTTCTATAGTTTTAAAACTTGAAACCAAGTTAGTGAAATCAAGGGAGGGAAAGAAAAACGAAACCACAAAACACTTGTGGAAAGATGTTTTTTAGATAGAAAAAGATTAAATAAAAAGTTGTCTAAGAATTAACAAAGATTAAATAAAAAGTTGTCTAAGAAACATAAGATAATGGTGGTGATATTGGGATTTCCAAAGATAGTACGAGAAGAGAGAGAGAATCAGATCAGGGTTGCAGAACAAAATGTTCATTAAACCTAAAACATAAGAAAGATATAAGAAAACGAATTAACAAATATAGTTATTATTTATCTTGAACAATACATAGAAAAATAAAAGAGGAAGAAGAACAAGAATTGAGATTTTCACCTTCAGACACAGATTTCTCTCTTTCACCACCCAATGTCCCAGATTCCTTCAGAAACACAAAATATGCAGAAAATCAACTAAACATCTTTTGTTTCTCCAAGACTATCTATTCTCTAATCTCTATAAAAAAAATAGCAAAGACCATGATTAGGATAAGATGAGAGGCTATTGATTATTTACCCTTTTTGTCAATAATATCAAAGAGATGGGTGTTGAAGCTTTACCACATTATCATCCTATACCACAGTGATTTGATCTACTTGTTTGTAGATATCTTTTGGCATAAGAGTGTTGTATCTATTAGTCGATAATTATGTTTGGTCATAAGTTATATAATTATATTAATAAATATGTATTAAGGGTGAATTGGTCTAATAATAAAATGGACAATATAATTGAAAATAGCCATAGCAATTCTATAATGTAGTGTCTGTCCATTACATTAAAAGCATGATGATTTAACCTTGAATAAGAGACGCAATACACGCCGGCTTGGAGGAAGAGAGAAATGACTTTGCTGAGGTGGAGGGAAATGAATGTTGAGCGGGTAAGTGTGGAGCCTTTTTTTTTTTAATAATACCATAAAATTCAATTCATGATTCATAATCCTTCAAATTCTAACCAATTCAGACGACTACACAATTTTCTATAATAGGATAAAACTTTTATAAAAATAAATGTAGAGGTGGATAGTTAATTCCTTGACTAAACATATTTCTCTAATATAGAGCATTATAAACTTTAAAAATTAATAGTTCTAAAATATTAATTACTAAATGTAATTAAAAATCTATTACTAATAATTTAGTTAATCATTAAATTTTCACTTGTTTTTATTTTAAAACAAATAAAAAAAGTCTCAAAATTTAAATTATATTGGTGAATTTTTTAGAATTAACAAAATAAACAGACTTAGTAGTTCTCTATAGGTACAATATTTATATAAATTCATTTTTGCTCAATTCCATATAGAATAAAAAATGATATAAAAATCCATATAACTTTGATTCGTAAATTGGTTCGGTCTGGATCACCTAGAATCCTTCGAATAGTGCTCTCATATTCGGGATAGAGTTCAAATATGGTAATTGAAGTCTTAAATATATCCTTGTGGGTTAGGTAATATTATATCATTTAAATAAATGACACTATACCAAATCATTTATTTACAAATGATATATTATATGTTATTTAATTATTTAAAATAAGTGATATTATTTTTGCATCTTTTACATCAGTTAAACAAAATTATACAATCTAACATCACTTAAAAACAATCTACACAAAACATAAATTTACATCAATTAAACAAATGATGTATCTAATAGGTATTTTTAACATCAACTAAAAATATAATGTTAACTTGGTTTCATTTTTAAATTCACACATATAAATTAGCCCAATCAATATAGTTAATATACTGTTAATAAACATAAAATTACATAAAACACAAGTTATATAGTTAAATTAATTGGTTTTGACTTCATGATTTTTGGCTTCATTGTTAATGTATAAAATATCACCTATCTCGCCTATATAATAACACCTTTTGGGCTTTTTTGCCAGCGGTTTCAAAAGAGCTTTCAAAGTCAAAGTGGATTTCAGATGGTACTTAGTATAAAACCAAAAATATCTATGAACACACTGATTCGCTGTTAAATGTTTTCAAACATTCAGAACTTTGGTGATACTATTCTCGGGCATGGCGGAATCACATATAGTATTCCTTATAACGTAAGTTATATTTTAACTCTTAGGTTTAGAAATTTACTTTATTCAATTTAATTATCTAATATATGATATTGCTTTTGCATGTATATATCTTCAATCGTATGTTGTACCTGAAAGCCTCTTTGTGAATAAGCTCTTAGACCAAGTAAGTTTACAGTAAAATAACCAAACACCTTGCAAGGGTCTTATCCACAATATTCCAGAAAACTGGTGATAACTTTTGAGGTGTTACAATAGGATCTCTTACTTACCCATTACAGATAATAACAAGCCTGAAATTGGAGGACCATCAAGCTCTATTCATGAAGCTAGGCCAAATGTTGCAGGAAAATGCCATTGGCTCTAAAATCATCACACTTTATTATACCATCGTACTTTGATCTTGTGTAACCAAACTCATTAGATACAAAATAAAAGAAAATAGATAGCAAGATAGAACAGCAGATTCATAAATTAGTTGTGTTTCACTTCTGTGTTACATCTTCTGTTTAGTAATCATAATGCTTGTATGAAAGAAAAAGGGATCACTTTTATATGAATTTGACTGTTTTGTTTCGGTAACTTTTCTGTTAAATCGGCTATATTTATTTTTTCCCTTTTAGTAGGTTTGGTAGGTTATATTTTCTGGAGACTCTTTAAAGTGGTATAAGAGCTAACATTTAAAACCGAAAAAACTTTGATGTTGAATCACAGAGGATTAATGCTAAACTACTCAAGAAAAAGAAAAATTATGGTACAAGCTACAGTTTAGGATGAAGAAAGTGGTTAAATTAAGATCACAAAAACAGAAGAATGACCAGAGCTTTTTAGCAAGTTAAAAATCAATTCTTCTGAAGATCAGTCCTAGTAACATATACAAAGGGTAAACAAAATTTAGACTGTATCTAGAGAGTTTTACTTCCGAAAAGTAAAAAAAAAAATCTGACGTCGAGATTCTGATTGAAATATAGTTACCTTTCTTCCAATAGAATCCTACAATGTCAACTGACTGAAATAATTTAAAGTTTATTCAAAACCAAATAAAATTATTAAGTATTATAATACAATACATCATTAGATTTAATTAAAAAGTGAACTATTTTGTTCAGAAAATTAAAATTAAAACTAAGTTTGTAATTAATCTGGTTACGAATGTTTTATAGATGAATAGTCAAAAAACTTATAAATTATCAAACACAGGAAATATTGCAGAAATATAACATTTTCAAAATCGTGTAAGTAAAACCAAAACACATTGAAAAGATCATGTGGTGATTTGTATCGTCGGTAAACAAATCTTTAAAATCTTCCAGACATAGCGTACCGACCATTGGATATGTAAGATGGGCCAACGGATCCGAAGAGGATATATGACCCATTAAGGTGGCGGTCGGGGCGTTATAAGTGGTATCAGAGCCGAACTCAGTCAAGTGTGGAGTCTAGTGGGTTTACACCGCAGGAGGTGATAATCTCGGTACACAACAAAGGCGTTGCGATAAATTAGTGGGGGTGAATTGTAACATCCCAGTTTCAGGATATATGATATGTGGTGGTACATGCAAAGAGATTTAAAAGAATTGATTTGACCACCTATGTCACCAAAATGTACTTATCTTTATGGTCACTTGTCTACAGAGAACTCCAGGGTTAAGCATGTTTAAGCCGGAGTAGTTGAAGGACGGGTGACCTTCTGGGAAGTGATTTTCGGAACTGTGTGAGTAAGGACAAAATATGAGAAAAGATTTAATGGTGATTTTCTGGTAGATTTTCACATTCTACCTTTTCCTTCATCGTCTTCATGGTTCACTTCTTATCTTCGTCTTCTTCTCCTCCGTTTTCTCGTCATGAATCCAACTTCTTTTAGGTTTTCTAGTAGATTTCCGCATATCGTCATCTCAAAAGTAAGTTCTCAATATCTGGTTTGTTTTTCTGATATCTGGTTTGTGCAAGATTTAGGGTTAGTAGGTCATTCAATTTGGGTTGCCACTAAAATAACTGCACTGAAATTGAATTGTTTGTAAGGTTTGTATGTGTTTTATAGGTTTAAAGGTAATGGTTGGGTGGGTTTTGTGTTGGCTTATGTTGGTTATGTGCTCAGTCATGTAGGTTTTCGTATACCTTATGTAGGTTTTGGTTTATATTATGTTGGTTTTGGTTTAGGTTATGTAGGTTTTGGGTCACGTCATGTAGGTTTTGGTTTACGTTTTGTAGGTTTTGGTTTACATTATGTAGGTTTTGGTTTACATTATGTAGGTTTTTGTTTACGTTATGTAGGTTTTTGTTCATGTAATCTAGGTTTTGGTTTCTATCAGGTTTTTGTTTACGTTATGTAGTTTTTGATTGTGTTATGTAGGTTTTGACTCAATTATGTAGGTTTTTGTTTAGGTAATGTAGGTTTTGAGTCTGTATTGTAGGCTTTGACTCATTTATGTAGGTTTTGGTTCATATTATGTAGGTTTTGATTTTGGTAAGTAGGTTTTGAATATGTTATGTAGGCATGTGGTTTTAACATTGTGATGCCTTGTTTTCCTTTCAGCAATGGCGCAGAAAGAATATCCAAGAAGATATTTCATCGCAGACAAAATGTCTTCTAGTAAAAAGAGCTTCAATCATTTTTGTAAGCTGCCAGATTTCAAGCAAATGCGACTAGTAATTGGTGAAGATGCCTTTATCGACATTCGAGACAATTACTCGGTCGATGTAGTGCAAAAATTGACAGAGATGAAGTATATGTGGGCATCAAACTATGTGGATTGGTTGCTCATGAATCAACTTGATATCATAAAAATGAATGAGATGTGAATATTGGTCGGTACCCGCCCTTTTGATCTGAATGAGGAAGGAGAGGATGTAGAGGCATAGAGTTCTAGGCTGATTTAAGCACGGATATAGGTGAAGTTCCAGACTACTACAAACTCACTAAGTCGTTCTAGAGATGCAAGTATGTTCTGTTATAACATTTATGTTTTCACTTAATGTAGGTTTTGGTAGGCGATATAGGTTTTGTTATTCACTTTATGTAGGTTTTGGTGTATGCTATGTAGGTTTTGCTACAACTTATGTAGGTTTTAGTGTATGTAATGTAGGTTTGTATACTATTATGTATGTTTGTTTTAAATGTTGGGTCTCTTTTTCATGTTGCATGTTGGTATATTGGGTATGCATCGAGGAAGCCGAATCCCACTAGATCGATCGATCCATGGTTGATAGATTGATCTTTTGGGATGATGCCTCGATCTTCTCGAAAATCAAGTCGTTCTTCGGATCGTCCGCATAATCCTTTCAGATCATTGATTGATCGATCCTTGGTAGATCGATCAGTCCTTCCTTTCGTGGAGAATGCCGGAAAATGCTTCAAACCTCTCCAAAGTCCACCTTCAAACATGATTCCAACTCTGAACGTTTTTTTGACCTGAAATCTCAATAAAACATAGACATATTTCCCAAATATAACTGTAATAATGAGCTCAAAACCGACAAAATATGACGAACATCAATTCCCCCAGACTTAGCTTCTTGCTTGTCCTCAAGCAAAGAAAGAGAGACCGTAGGAATATCACGTCTCATCAGACAAATGATTCTCTCGAGATCCTGCACATCAAGTCCAAAGTAATCACAAGAATATGACTCATAAAAATCGAGACCACCTTGTACTTCCCTCAGACTTAGCAAACACAAAAATCTCACGTCACAACTCAAAACAAACAATCAGAACTCCCATACTGACTCCCTAATAAATCTAAGTGCAGTCTCATTCGAGGGAATATCGATCAAAAGGCTAAGAGTTCCTACTTCTACTCTCTAGACTACCTTCAGTTTGATTTCATCTCTCTCTTTTCATAAGATCAATTCTTACTAGTAAGTTGCTTCATTGCAGTTGTCCTTCAGTAAGCTAATCAGTAAAGTGAAAAAGGTCACATTATTGGATGTATCCTTAGAGACATCTAATTCACTCTAAAATTTTGCAGCGTCATTGAAAAACTTTTACCCTAGGCTAACTTAATGCAAAAAATTATATCGACTATTAGAATTTTTGGCTCAAAATACCTGAACATGGTGAGAAGAGATACAGAACAAAACTTACAAGGAACATCTTTCACTGAGTAAAGAGAAGGAACATACCTGATGTATTATCAATTCCCTTGACGAGAGGATTAAGTCAGGTTAGGTGTTAAATCAGCATGAAATCCCCTGAAAGTTGAGATGAGTGTGCTCTGAAACTGAGCGTTGTTTTGTCTCTAGGTTTTCCAATAGTCTATTCGATTCTTGACAAATGCAAAACAAGTGATACTAAGTTTAGGATAATGCTAAGGAAATAGAAAATCAAATGATCTGATGTTAGTCTAAAAAGCTCAAAAATACAGAAATAAAAGAAGAAAATAGTCTGAAATCCTAGAATGAAAAGGAACAAAACAAAAAAATGCGTTAGTCAATAAGTGTAAAAATAATACAAAAGGAAGACATATAAACATGCATAAGAAATAAAAGTAAGCAAAAGAAATAGTCTTAAATGTAATAAAAATAAACTGTAGCGGTCGCCTGGTGCTCTGCGGCGGCGAGGAAGACAGTGATCTGCTGTATGATCATCCTCGTCATTTTTAGACCGATGTCCAGCAACATCCGGTCGGTGGGTAGGTGCGGTAGGTGTGATATGTGCGGTAGCATGGTCATCACGATCGGCGTCAGGTGCACTCATACAAAGGGCCGCTTGGATCCTCCTCAAAGTGTTCCAGATGGTCTGCTAAATCGACCTCTTCCTCCTCTCGTTCTCAACCTGCCACTCTCTGAACTGTCGATCTGTGAAGTCCGGCGAGTAGTGAGGCAATCCGAGTTAGCAGAAAGCCAGAAGGTGGAGCGGCTGATGCTGGAAGTACAAATTGAGTGGAGGTGGAAGCTCCAACTCTCCTAGATCGAGCTCGCGGTGCAGTCTCCTTATCCTTGAGCTTACCGGAGATCTCAGTATGCGACGAGTCAGGTCTGAACTCCACATTCTCTCTGTAGCTTACTGAAGTGAGGTGGGGAGCTGGTAAGGTGACGTATATCATCTGGGGTGTATCATCAAAAAATGTCCACTGCTTCTTCTCTAGAAGGTACCCAAATCGCGCCAGGGCAGCCGTATCGATTAACTCGATCCTCTGAACAACCTCTGTCTGCTCGAGGTCTAGCCCATGGTGCATGAAGATCGATCTCAGGAGACTACCGATTGGCTCAACCACTTCCTTCCTCCGATCGACCCTGTATTTGTGCCTGATCAGCTCGTTGGCGAAAAGATAACCCTAGTTGATGTTCAAAGGAGGTCCTGCAGCAAGAGTAGGATCGTGGTACAGATCCGAGACCATAGGAGAGATAGCGTCGTGCAAATACTCGACCGATCTGCCTTTCTTCATATCATGCTCTGGATCGTGCGGTAACTATGCTCGATCGATCCTTGATTTGCAGGTCATGTTATGGATCGTGCGCTCTTTGTGCTTGATTAGTTGGGTTTTTCTTATTCAGTCGGGTTGTGCTTCTCCAGTCGGGCAACGGATCATGCGTTACTCATCGATCGATCGATCCATGCCTTTTTAGTCGGGCAATGGATCGTGCGCAAGTCCTGGTCGGTCGATGCCTTGTGCTCGGTCGTGCTTTTGATCGTGCGCATCCTACTGTATGCCTTTGCTCGATCGATCATTGTCAGGGCTGTCTACAAAAATTCCACCATTATCGATGCCAGGGCTGCCTGCCAAAATTTTGATAACAAGACCATTAACATCGTAATTGCAGAATCTGTCAAGATGATAAAGGATACAAGTGTCTTGATATTCAGCTGAATCCCTCTCGTGTTCGCGGAACAACTCATACTATTCGTCACAATTACTGTCTTCTGCATCCATCTTGAATCATCCCACAAAAACGACTCGAAGAACCTCGAATGAGATATGAAACGTCCTTGTCGACGTTCTGCAACACGACTCTCTGACTCAGAAAGTCTAACTTGGCCCGAGCTGCGTTGAGGAATGGCCTTCCTAGCAAGATCAGAATGGCTCCTTCTTTTGCCATCTCAACAACCGTAAAGTCCGTAGGGATCTTGCAATTCCCGACCAGGAGACTGAAGTCAACAAGTCTTCCTTTAGGGACCTTGGAAGATGCATCCCCAAACAAAACAGAGGAGTGATGTTCCTATATCAGCTCAATACCAAGTTTCTCCATAGTCTCCATGTAGATAACATTGATGCTAGCTCCAGAATCGCATAGGGCATCACTGAAAACCAGCTGCCCAACCTGGCATGGTATCGTGATCTCTCCTTGATCTTCTACCTTCTCAAGCTCCTTAGGGTATAGAGCTTGAGGATCGTGCTTGCTCTCAACCGAACTCCCTGCTTCAGACTTCACCACATTGCAAGATTCCTTGGGATTATTCTTAACCTTCCCAGGTAGGGCTCCTTGGGGGCGTCTAATAGCTTCAACAGTCTGGCTACTTGTGTGTCAAACTTCTTGAGTTACATAGAGACCGACTCGAACTTCCCATTCAGGTCATTGTAGATGTTATCCATCTTACCATTAAGCTCTCTGGTAGTGTTTTGCTGCTCAACAGCAAGCTGCTGAATCAGGGTCTTAATTTCTTCGTTCGGCGTCCCTGAAAATGCTGCTGGAGGTTGTTGCTGCATTGGCGGCGGTACATAAGGCTTGCACGGTCTGTGCTAATTACTCCCTCCTGCGTTCTGAGCAAACGGTTTCTGGTTGTTCCATCTCTGCCCTGAGTTTTGGACGAATGGCTTTCCCTGGAAAGGTGACCGTTGGTGCAGTGTGGGTGTTGGAAAAGTGACATCTTGTGGGTTCTCAACCTTAGTGCTCCTGTAGGAAAGGTAGTTCGGGTTCTGTTCCCTGTTCTGCCAGTTAACATAGTCGACCTCCCTTTGATCTTCATAACCAGCCGAAGCATCTTGAACCTGAGCCACTTCTCTATTGTCCTCAACCTAATTCACACTCCTCTGATTACTCTGATTTGCTCGGATCAGGATATCCAACTTCTCAGCAATGTCATCGATCCTATGAATTTCTACACTGTTTACCTCCCTAGTCCGATCATATTTCGGACTATGAATACCAGAACTTGCAGCTAGGTTGTCAATTAGAGTGAAGGCTTCGTCTCTAGTGTTTGTCATGAAATCCCCATTGCTGGCAGCATTCAGAGAATTTTTGTACTCCCACTCGATCCCGCTATAGAAGGTGTTGAGGAGCTGTTTATCCAAGTACCCATGGTGCGGAAAGTCTCGCTGGTACTCCTTGAAATGTTCTCACGCTTCATTCAAAGATTCCCCAGATCGTTGCTGAAACGATGAAATCTTGCTCCTGAGAGCTGCAGTCTTGGATTTCGTGTAGAATTGGTCGAGAAATGATGCTCGAACCTGAGCCCATGTGGTGAGTGATATGGAGGTAGTGAATGCAACCACCTGGAAGCTCTGTCTGAGAGTGAGTGATGGAAGAGCTTACACTTCACATAATCAGCTGGTACACCATTAAAGCTAGTGGTCCCACATATGTCCTCGAAATTCTCTATGTGATCCATAGGATTCTCCCCTCAAAGTCCATTGAAGATATACTACTTGACTAACCCAATGAGATGAGTTTTGATCTCATAATCATTACTCTCAATAGTAGGAGGTCGATAAGCTGAGCGATTTTGATAGTGAGTGTGCAGAGTGTCCATGTCGCTTATCGCTCTGCGTTGAGCAGGCTCTCGTACTCTCCTAATCTCAGCCAACTCTCTCTGCAACTGTTGTACCATTGTGGCCATGTCCTGCGGATCCTATGCTTGATTTCCTGGAGGATTCATATTTCTGGCTCTTCGATTTTCTCTTTCAACTCTTGCAAGCTCTTGATCATCTAAGTTGAATAGGTGTTATGACCCTTGACTTCTAGTCATACACCTGGAAAAGAACAAAAACAAACAAAAAGAAAAACGTAAGTAACAATATAGACTTGAAACTGTGAACAGAAAATTGAAATAATATTAGGTTCCCCGTCAACGGCGCCAAAAACTTGATACAACGAGTTTTAACCCTATATCCTACTGCAAGTGCACAACAAACGAAATAATATTAGGTTTTTGCGAAAGGCCTTGATCGATCGATCCTTGGTTGATCGATCGATCTTTTGGGATGATACATCGATCTTCTCAAAAACTAAGTCGTTCTTCGGATCGTGCGCATAATTCTTTTAGATCATTGATCGATCTATCCTTGGTAGATCGATTGGTCCTTCTTTTCGGGGAGAATGCCGGAAAATGATTCAAACCTCTCCAAAGTCAACCTTCAAACATGATTCCAACTCTGAACGTTTTTGACCTGAAATGTCAATAAAACATAGACATATTTCCAAAATATAAATGTAATAATGAGCTCAAAACCGACAAAATATGACGAACATCAAACTGCAAAGAGGATGTTGGATGTGGGGATATTTCAAAGGTATCCTCTGGGTTAGGACAATCACTAATCAGATCCATCAAAGGTATTCTCTGGGCTGACGTACACTCTACATGGTTGTGTCCATGTGATGTTGATATGGGCATTAGAGTATGTTGAATGCCTTAAGAAGCTTTATGGTTCCCCGATAAATGATGTTGATATACCTCTACTCCACTGGGAAACATGCAGGACTAAAGGAAGCATGGATGTCATACTAGAGGATGAGATACATAACTCAGAAGACGAAAAAGTATGTTTTTTGTAGGTTTTGATAGAATTTTTGTAGGTTTACGTACACATTTTGTAGGTTAAGTTGGTTAATTTGAAATTAAACATTTTTGCAGATTCGTCTTGTTAAGAACATGGTCCACAAGGCGGTGGAAGATGTTTATCCTTTATGGGCGGGAGAAGTGTTGGCAGACTGTAGACTCCATAATATGATTGTGGATATACTTGGAGAGGTTCTCGATGAGAGCTTCTAGGAGACGGATAATTTCAAGAAAAGGAAGTTGGCGTTGGTGGCCATTGACGCCCCGAAAAAATCAAGGAAGGTATATGATGTAGGAGGTATGTGATTTACGTTTTCGGTATGACATGTAGGTTTTGGAATCTGTTCAGTAGGTTTTGGGTTCTTTTATGAAGGTTTTGGGTTATGTAATGTCAGTTTTGGTATGACTTGTAGGTTTTGGGTTCTGTTATGTAGGTTTTGGGTTCTTTTATGTAGGTTTTGTGTTCCATAATATCGGTTTCGGTATGAATTGTAGAGTTTTGGTATGACTTGTAGTTTTTGAGTTGAGATATGTAGGTTTTAGGTTCCGTAATGTCGGTTTTGAGTATGACTTGTAGGTTTTGAGTTTAATTTTGTAGGTTTTAGATTTCGTTATGTAGGTTTTGGTATGGGATGTCGGTATTGGTTATGTGATGGAGTTTATGATATTGATTCTTTCTTTGTATGGGAAGTGGTCATAGAGGAGACTCATGTTCGACCTCAGAAGAAAAAGCCACCATAAAACAATGACAAAGTCAAGAGGTTGAAGTGGGCTGAGGGTAGTGACAAAGTCAAGGACACCATGGACATGTCCTTGAAGTCCTTCGTGAAGGAAAAGATTAGGGACAAAACACATGCATTCATATGGAAGGAGCAGTCGGCTTAAAGGTCGTTGTTGGAGGGATTAGTAGCTAAGTTTGAGCAGGCTGAGATGAATAAGGATGAAAAATATGAAAGCGTGAAAAGCGAGATAGTGGGGTTGAAAAGTAGATTTTCGAAGATGGAAACCAAAATTTGCCGTTATGAGACTCCCCTCCTGTTGATATCGGAACCGCCTAGCAGGAGTTCTGCTCCCCTCCCATTGAGAACCGAACCGCCAAGCGGGAGTTCTGCACGTGTAAGTTCAGCAGAGGCTTCGCCACTAAAAGTAGGTGTTGCCAACGTTGTGGAGGAGGAGGTTGTCAAAGAAAAGGAGACATCTCGGAAAAAATTTCGTGGAAGGTTGTGTGATCTGGTAGAGGAAAACAACCTTGTAAAGATGTAATTCAATCCAAAAGTCTTCCAGATGAGCCAATCATTGATATGACGGTGCTTAATGATGATGATGATGATTGGTTGAGAACTGAGAAAAGGCAAGAGGCGGAACAATCAATAAAGGCATCTGACAATCAAAAGCTTGTTAGATGTACAGTCTGTTCATAGAGAAATCCGCAAAATCAAATTGGCTTCTTCTTGAGTAAATCTTTTTTTAGTAGGTTTTAGTATGGATTGTAGGTTTTGGTATCTCTTATGTTGGAGTGGGTACACCTTGTAGGTTTTGGTTTACGTTGTTTATGTTTTGCTTTATGAAATGTAGGTTTTGGTATCCATTATGTAGGTTTAGGTATTTGTTACATAGGTTTTAGTTACGTTTTGTAGGTTTTTCTTGATGTTACGTAGGTTTTGGTATCTGTTATGTAGGTTTTAGTATTTGTTATGTAGAGTTTTAGGTATTTGTTACATATGTTTTAGTTTCATCTTCTTATAATTTTTTCTTCTTTTCCTACAGATATCTCCATTCAAAGGGTGTTCAATAATAGTGAGTCGTATTTTGCAAGGAGTCTAGCAATCAGTCGCTATATATGATCCATTTGGTGATTATGAGGCGGGACAACTGAAAAGACTTGTTGAATATGTTACTTCCGATTTGTAAGTCCCCCTTATTTGCAACACAAATTCCGATTTTCTACGTCAGGGTGTGTAACATGTAAGTCTATTTAGATATGATGACGGCCCAGTGAAAAACACCGACTTCTACATAAGGCTGATGTCAGGCAGAGTTGAATGGCCAGCAAGTGATCGTAGATATGGCTCATTGACTACACATGTATGTAGTATTCGTTATGTAGGTTTTGGGTATGATTTGAAGGTTTTCGGTAGGAAGTGTAGGTTTTGGCGATGAGTTGAATGTTTTGTTATCGGTTATGTAGGTTTTGGTATTTGTTATGTAGATTTTGGCGATGACTTATAGGTTTTGGCGTTGCGTTGTAGGTTTTGGAAGGAAATGGGAAACGGAGGTGTATTGCGGGTACATAGCGCACAACATCGGGGGAGCTCATTGGGTGGCATTGGAGGTGGACTTGGTGAAATGCAGAATCAAAGTCTTTGATTCATACATGTCCGTAACGTCGGACCGTATGGTCCTGGACCAATGAAAAGCCTTCTCAAGGATGATCCCACTCTTGGTCAAACAAATGGCCATTTCGATTCAGAAAGAAAAGCTTAGCGGTCAAGCATACAAGATATCAAGGTCAAAGGAGTTCCTCGACATAGTTGCAGTGGGGATTTTGTGACTTTTGCACTCAAGTTCATTGAGTGTTTGGTCTTAGGTGTCTCATTCGAGGGATTGACCGAGGACATTATTCCATTCCTCCAAATGAACTATGCAGCAGAGGTCCTAGATGAGCTTCCCCAAGATTGCGACGTTATCATGACTCACGCCAACACCAAGGAGAGAATAAGGAGAACCAGGGTACGTGGATCTTCGACAGTCAAACTTGAGCAGTGGGTTTCATCACATACTCTATTTTAACTTTTAGGATTTGTAACATTTATGTATATTTTTGTATATAATGATAAGTGTATTACTTGTACAAACCAACATAATGATAATTACTTGTACAAACCAACGTAAAAGGAAGTAACTTACAAAACTACATATCACCCTGGAAAACCTACAAAGCAGGAAGTAAAACCTACATTAGAGGACGTAAAACTTGCATAAGAGTTCATAAAACCTACATTACATTGAATCAAAACCTACATAACGTAAACCAAAACATACAAAAGAGGAGGTCGTCAAACCTACATAACACTGAGTCAACGCCTACATAACAAACCTTACATAACGTTTTGTAGGTTTTGTTTTATGTTTTGTAGGTTTTGGTTTACGTTCTATAGGTTATTTTTATGTTTTGTAGGTTTTGGTTTACGTTTTGTAGGTTTTGGTTTTGGTTTCCGTTATATATGTTTTGATTGATGTTATATAGGTTTTGGGTATGACTTGTTTACATTGTGTAGGTTTTGCCTGATGTGATATAGGTTTTAGTATATGTTATGCATGGTTTGGTCTACGTCACGTAGGTTTCGATTTCATATATGCTATGGATACCTACATAAAATTACCCTAAGCCTACATAATGAGAGTCAAAACTTACATATCACTTATTGAACAAATACGTAAAGAGACGTAATTTCTATATTTATGGCAGGGAATAAGTAAATGGTTATGTTTGTGATGGTTTTAATGGGGAAGTACGTGTACTATGGTCGTGTTGAGAATAACTTTGAACAAGTGTACGTTTTCCTTGTCGTTTAGACTCAGTTACCACCTCTAGGACACTTTTTATTTTTTAGTTTTTGGGTCAGCCTACTTGCTTTCTAATCGATGGAGGCTTACAAACCTTGTTAGCAACCTCCTTGGGTACAGGTGTACCAGTATTTCGAGTCTTAATACACTTAGCGTAGGCATCGTACAAAGTTATTGTGTGGTAATACTAATGAGTGAGAGAGAATATTTGAAGACTAGCACTTTCGGCGGCAGCTAGGGCATGCACACAAGAAATTTTGTGTATGTCATACCTCTTGCATGAACATTTTCTCTCCGTCAAATTGACAACAATAGATTATGTGTGGTTTGTAACATGTGCCTGATGTTCATCTATTTGTTTTACCGCGAAAAGTTTGGATTTTTGAACACTCACCTAAGAGAACAATAATTAACCCAACATCGTTAAAACTAAAACCTACATAACATAAACTAAAACCTTCATAACGATAGATAAACCTGCATTACATGACCAAAACATACAGGAAAAATCAAACACCTACATTGAATACCAAAACTTACATAACGGAAGCAAAACCAACATAACAGAAAAACTACATAACATACACAAAACCTACATAACGGAAGCACAACCTACATAAAGTAAAACCAATATAACAGAAGCAAAACCTGCATAAACTAAAACCTACATAAGGAGACCAAAACCTACAAAGCGTTAATACCTTTAATACTTTTTCTACGCCAACTATGAGAGATGTGGTCGTTAGTGCCACTTTTTCCTTCTATCTGCAAACCACCTTGTTAACATGGACATTATTGCATCAATCAGTTGCACAATTGGAAAATTCCTAGGTTCACTTAAAGCATGATTGATTGATTCAGCTATATTTGTTGTGGCCTATTACCGAGGAAATGTACACGGCTCCATAACCGAACATCAGCTTTAAGTAAAATAAGCATGAAGGGGAGGATTGAGTTTTTGAATTTGTGCAAATAGGTCATTAAAATCTTGTAACCTATACGCAGTTGCCAATTTTTAAATAAATTGCAAGACTCGCCCCCCTAAACTTCAACAAGATGTTCTTGCGCAAATGATAGATGCATATACCTCTACTAGCAAGTGGGTATTATTTCTTTATCGCATTGCTTATTGACAAATACCTATATAAAATTATTGTTAATTCTTCATCATCTGGGATAACATGGTTTAGTTGGCGAAAAAACAATTCCCAAGATTCATCATTATCAGTGTCAACAACCCCAAACGCAATTGGAAATATATTAAAATTTCAATTTTGCATGGTGGCGGGTAAGTAGTGTTCCTTTATATTTACCTTGCGAAAATGTGCCATCAACAACCACAACCTTCAGCATGAATGGAAATACTTGAATACTCGCATCAAATGCAATGAAGGAAAACTTGTATTTGTTGTCATGGTCAACTTCAAGCTTTATCAGTGTGCAAGGATTCGCTCTTCTTATCAAGAATAAATACGCAGATTCTTGTTCATAATGGCTCTCTGAGGACCCTCTGAACAGCAGTCGGGCTTCCTTTAGGACATGATGTGCCTTCCAATATTTCATTTACATGAAAACAAACCT